>JBBBDQ010000643.1:535000-754687 GCA_037127315.1 Ascarosepion bandense | reverse complement strand
TAACCACTTTTTTAAAAATCACCCCCCCCCCCAAGCAAGGCATTTTACTGCCACTGTTGCGCAGGGGGTTACATAGAGGAAAGTGATGAAAAAGAGGGGTTAGTAATAAGAAATGTCAGGAGGAGGGTAATAGTGTGACCTTCGCTATAATAACAAGCGACGGTCGCGGTAATAGACGGCTAAGAATACCGGTGTAGTGGGGGTGGAGTGAGTGGAGAAAAAAGCTTGAGAGAAAAAATGCTAGTTAGTGAGATAGGAGATGTCTATTGTCCTACATTTAAATTCCTGGAGATTGTAGCTGTCGAGAAAGCAAGTATATGGAAGGGAATTCCACAGGCGGAAAGTGCGAGAAAAGTAGCTATTAGAGTAGAAATTACGGTTACATTCTATTGGTTTCCTTGTAAAAAGGTGGGATCTAGTTGCTAGTCTAGTAGCTAGGTCGCACCAGTGAGCTAAGTTCATTGAAACAGAAGCCGTGAAAGTATTTGTAGAAGAGGCACATGGAAGCCACGTCACGCCGGTGAGAGAGCGACTGAAGCCGAGCTGCCAAGTCTGTATCGATCACATTACAGATTCTTCGTTGGATTTTGTCAAGAACCCCGAGGTAATTAGCAGGGGCACCCGACCAGATGTGACAGAGTAAAAGAATGTTCAAATTTCCTGTGAATAAACTATTGTAGTTTTGCTACTACAAAATTGTACATTTTGTTTTGACTGTAGAAACAAAATGCACAGTTTTGTAGTATTTATTTAAATGTTCAAATGTAAAATTTGAATAATAAATACATAGAAAACTCAACGAACAATTAAAAGGTTATCAATCCGAATTTATTTCGGCATTTGCCTAAAACACGATTGTCTCGTCAAACCCGATAAATGAAAAAAAAAAATCAAATAAATCATTTTTTAAAATTTTTAGGGTGTGACGAGAGTCGTGTTTTACACGATTGCCAAAATAAATTCGGATTTATAACTTTTTTATTATGCGTCAAGTTTTTATCTCATTGCTCTGGATAATATCGATTGAGCTCTCTATTTTTATCTATTTAATATTTTACATTAATTAGATAATTATTTTGGATTATCTTCCCCGTTTCTCCTGATTTGATATATATTGTGTATTTGGGCAGCAACCTCTCTTTTATGCAGGCTTCATTAAAAATGACAGACAAGCTAAATTTTTCTATAATTTTTCATGTGATTTTATGATTTTTTTTTTCAGAAAATTATATAAAAATTGTCTAAATGTTTTGTTTTTCTAAATGTTTTGTTTTGGCTGTAGTTAGAAAAGCAAAACATTTTGACAATTTGATATAATTTACAAGTACGAAGAGTTTAGTCTCTTTAACAGGGCAGATTCAATCGAAACTTCGAAGTTGTCATGAATCTGCTCTGCTAAAAAGAAAAACTCTTTGTACTTATCAACACTCTGTTTCCTCCCCGATATCGAGCACCTTACGATAAAAAAAAACTGCTTACCAAAATACATTTTATCAGTAAAACCACTGAAAAACAATAACCTTAGCGCTAAACATTGCCATAATTAAACAATATATATATATATATATATATATATATATATATAACCCCACTGTACTAGGTACCTCCACTCATTTTTCTATACCTAAATTTAAATTTAAATTTTAAAAATAAGTAAGTAATCTTCAAGTTTTAAAATTAGCTTTAATTGAAAGCCAAGGGATTAAATTTAGTAATTTTAGTAAGCAAAATACCCTGGTGTATTTAAACCGTAATTATATTGATCGGAATCAAAACTTTTCTAAATTAAAAAAAAAAAAATTTAATTTCAAATTTTCCGCCATTTTTCGTCAATTGTAAACAGAAGCCAATTCTCAGTTTTAAAAACTTTTTACAAAAATAAACCTCACTGACATTATTTTCTTCAAATTACCGAATTTAAGCTTACTCTAAGTTGACTTGAAACAAGAATTACTTGCAAGCTTACTGCTTGAAAAATGTTTCAAAAAGCGTTTGTCAATTACAGTAACCTTGTTATCATAGCTGTCAACACCTTATCAGCACCTTAGCAGCAGCCGGCAACTGATGATTTACAGTATCCGGCCAAAAGTATGGAAAACGAATTATTATTATTCCCTCTATATGGCCTGTCAGTATCAGGTTCTCCAAGCCATCCTTCCTCATTGCAAGCCCCAGGAAATTCAGTTATCTCTTCCTAATGCTCAGTATTAATTTCCTTTTCGTTTCCATTCTATCCAATACTTCGTCATTGCTCACATGCTCGGTCCACAATATCCGCAGCATCCTTCTGCAGAACCGCATTTTAGCTGCTTCAAGTTTTCCCTTCATCTTTGTTGATATTGTCCAACATTCACTGCCATATTGAAGAACTGACATCACATAGCAATCTAGTACTTTCTTCTTTGTTTCTAGCGAAATTGTCCTGTTTCTTAATACTCTACTCAGCTCATGGAATGCATCCTTGTGCATTTGAATCTCAGGAATATAAATGTATAGAAACTGATGTGGTCACAAAGTGAGGGGTCTGTTTATGTATTGATTGTAATATGGAACTGATCCCCCACTTTATATCCAGTATGTTTCTGTAGAACCGCATTTCAGCTGCTTCAAGTTTTCCCTTCATCTTTGTTGATATTGTCCAACATTCACTGCCATATTGAAGAACTGACATCACATAGCAATCTCGTACTCTCTTCTTTGTTTCTAGTGAAAGTTTCCTGTGTTTTAGTTCTTTACTCAGCTTCTGGAATGCGTCCTCCAATTCGCCTTTGAATCTCTGTGTCGCACTTTCCGTCTTCAGTTAGAACACTTCTCAGATATTTAAATTTTCGTACTTGCTTTATTTTAACATCCCGCACCTGTATTTTGCATTTTGGGCTGCTCTTTTTGGAGCATAAGTGTCCCTTTTGTTGTCATTGGCCCAGCATTATTCTGAAGAACAATATTTCTGTTGTTTCAAGTCCCTTCATCATCTGTGAGATGTTCCCAATATTCACTGCCATATAAGAAGTCTGATATTTTGAAACTGTTCGGCATGTTTTTCTTTGCGTCTATTGGTATTGTTTATTGTCTATATACACTTTAGTGGTGATAAAATTATAATTACTAGCGGAACCCGTGGAATTTCCACGGAAGGATAATTATGATTACCTGGAAAAATTTTACTTTGCCATACTACAAACATATAGCAACGTCTTCAAACATAATGGCATTGGATAATGAAATAACGATAACACAGTGTAATTTTATTAAAATATCTATAAAAGTAATGTCCATAGAAGCTACTTTACTGTAATCTTATATTAAGCGGCGTATGCACAGACCATAAACAAAATACTGTACGCTATTTTGTGAGAGATTTTGAAAGAGAAAAATTTTTTTTTCTTACTGAAAAATCATGGCTCCTGTGTCTATTGTAAACAGAAAAAACCAACTGAGTAATGGCCAAGGGTGTAGAGGCCAGAAATTTCGTTATTAGGTCGCGGGATACAACAAACCAACCTATTTTTACTATATTGTACAGTGCACACACATACACACGCACACAATTACTGCTACAACCACCAGCTTAAACTGCTACTAATACGGTAATGCTATAGGCTTTCTCCTCCTACTCTCTCACTCTTTACTACACTTCCGTTTGGCAAAGGTGAGAAAAAGGCTGAGGAGAGTATTCAGTTTGAGTTTGAGTTTTGTTTAATGGCACATCAACCTCTGTGTGTTATTTAATGCCAAAAAGGTGGAGTTTTAAAGAATTTTTTTAATGTTTGGTTATAGTGAGAATGTTGATTTAGTCAGATTTTGATGAATATTTTTTGTTTTTATTCTTCTTTATTTTAGAAAACTGAAAATGTCTTCTACTTTTGTATTCAAAAATGTTTAGCTGAGAATATTTTTTTCTTTCAAAAATGTGTTATGGTAATATTTTTTTGTCTTCAAAACTGTAATGTTGGTAATATTTTTCCTTCAAAAAATGAATATTTTTCTATAAAAGTCAATTTTTATGTATAGATTTGCATAAAAGTATATACTTTCATAGTGTTTTGACCCCAGTTTGGGGTGGTTAACTATTTGCCCATAGCTGGGACCCTAACAGGCGCTACCACACCGGGTCAGGGTGGACCTGGAAACAACAGCAATTAAGGGGTTGTTCTATGCTTCTCACAACCTCCCAATCAGAGGCTTTGCTGCCGGATGCAGTTTACCGTCATGCCCAGAACCATGAGAAGAGTAGCGTTTATAGATTATAAAAAGATAGAGAGGAAGGAAAAGCTTGTGTAGAGAGTAAGTGTGTTATCTTTCTTCAGTGGTGTAACGGACGGAGGAACTAAGTAACTAACTAAGGAAGGAACAAGCAGAATTATTATATGATGCTCGAGTGATGAAACGCGAAATAAAAAATCTGGTGACATTTTCATTTTAAAATTAGATTGGATCAATCTGGGTGACATTGAACTCCCCTCAAAATAAACAAATAATGATTAAAAGATATTTTGTTATCGCCACACCTCAGTATGTTGTTTTTATTCTTTATTCTTTGTATCAAGAATGTTCACCTTGGTTACAATTTAATAAGTTTAGATAGGTTCGCCTATCACACAGTTCACACTTCTCTGTAGATGTTTATCCTTTTTTTCCTGTTTAGAACCGGCTTTACGGTTCTTTCTAAAAAAAAATTCTTATTCTCTTTCAATTCTGGTGACCCCTTGCGTCTTGATGGTTACTCTGTAACCATCTACCTACAATGGCTCATGGGCTTTGTACGGGATGAATATCATTCTAAAATATCGGTTTGGAACGACTGCTAAAAACCTCCACTCCCCAGATATATAGACAAATCCTACAAATGCATTCTGGGATATTTTCCTAAACAATAAAAAAAAATGTCGAATTCTCGGTCTTACCTCTATATTTTTCTTCTTTCTTTCCTAATAATAAGAAGGTTATGACAACTTGACTTGTATTCCTTTTACGTGTGTTGCTTTGGTTTTGACTTGGATTATATATTCAGAATTCAGCCGATTACGCAACCTTGGTTTCAACCTTTCGGTATCTTCAGGCGTTTTATATTGACTGATTTTCCAACGCTTTTTTCGAATCCGGTTTTGCATGATCCTAAAATATACTTTCTTGTGTGTTTATACCCAGACACTATTTCGGATCTTTGCTTTAGAAACCTTTCTCGTTCTGTAAATGATACTATGGCTAACTTCTCTTCTTGGCACTCTCTGCAGACATCACCATTTTTAGAAGGTCTAGCCTTTTTACTATGCTTCAAGTTACATAAAGTTCTTTGCCATTTTTTTCTTGGAATTTCTACACGTGATTGACATTTTTTATTCATTTTTACCTCAGTCTCTGAAGAAGCTTTAATAAAAGTTAAACATCTTAGATCGAGATACGTCTCCTATTTTGTTCTTTTCTTTTCTTTTATTACATATATATATATATATGTGTGTGTGTGTGTGTGTGTGTGTGTGTGTGTGTGCACGCGAGTGTGTCCCCGTTACCTATAGACTCCGAAACGGCTGAACCGATTTTCTTGAAAATTTACACAGTTGTACTATAAGCATCTGCGAGTGTTCTTAGATAGGTTATGTGTTGAGGTACCCCCGATAAATATCGATAATCGAAAAAATCGGGTTATAGAAGGAGTGGTCCGATTTTAATCACATTTGATACACTCATAGACAGAGACATAAGAAACGATATTAAGAAGTTTCAAGGTTGCATTTCTTACAATAGTGCAGAAAATCGATTATATATATATATATATATATAGGAAAGAATATTAATAAAAAGTTTTGAATTTAAAAATGTACTTTTTTTTAACAGTATTTGTTTATTTTTATTATATTTTATATTTCAGACCGTCCTCGGTCCTTCATCAGAAACAAGTGATTTTTAAATTTGAATTAGAAACGTATTTCACGATAGCGTCCGAATATTTTTTGTTTACATCACGTGTTGTGAAGACAAGATGTTTGTGTGTGTCTGTTTATCTGCCTGTATGTCTGTATTTTTTTCAGCACTTTTATTTTAGTTTTTGCTTCGGATTTGGAACTAAGTAGGTATAGTTGTAGTTCTTAGTCTCAGCCATGATACCATTTACTTAGAGGATTTATTTAGCCTTCAAAATTCAGTTTACGACGAAAAAAACTTATTTGATATCGATACCAGGAAAATTTGACTTACATTCATTCATTTTTCTTTCAGTCTACGGTTTCGCTTTAACTGGAAACAACTAATGCTCTTTAGTCATTCGTGCCAACGTCCAAAGAGTCTGAGCTCCAGGACCATGGATTAGTTTTAAAGCTTTCATTACACCCGAGGAACGCCGGGCTATACTGCTAGTATTAGTAATCTCTTCTTTGCTTAAAAATAAAGTGTTAATGATAAATGAACTTTTACTTATTTTTGAAAAGCTCCATCGAGTTTTTTTAACAATGCAAATTAAAAGTTTATGCAAATTATTAACGTCGTTTCTTAACTTTTCTCCAGTAGCTTATTTCCTTTGTTCCATTTAATCTTTATTAAAAAAAAAAACTATTATGTAAATTTTTGTAACTTGGTATAATATTTATGCACTATACCCTCATCTTTATTCGGTAAAAATTTCATTGCTAATCATGCATTACTTTTTAAGTAATACACATATTTATGTCTTTGTTGTTCCCGTTCCTTATATTATGGCTGCTACTGTAGTTCACTATATAACATCTTCAATATAGATTAAACTAGCATCATAGCCCGGCGTTGCCCGTGCAACTCAGAACATCTTTAATTAGATGATTAATGCAGTGTGTTGCGATTTCCAAGCGCTTGTAGTCGCCGCCTCACTTTAAAACTCAGTTATAAAAAAAATAATTATATAAAAAATTGTTGTTTAAAAATTGTTAAAAAATTCCATTAAAAAAATCTATTTTTCTTTTGTTTTGCGTAAACGTAAGTTAATGTCTTGTGTGACATTGTAAACAACATTGCGTTTGTTTTTGTTTCAAAATTACGGGGTAAAATATTTACATTTTCTGTTGACTAAATGAATTTCAGAAATTTTCGAAGAATATTTAAAAATGTAGGCATTTAATTTTAGAGAAAAAAGTTACATTAATGCCACACGAATTAGAGACAGTTGATTTTCTGCATGAATTATTTAGTGAAGAAAAAACTTCTTTTTTTTTATTTTATTTTCTGAAGTATGAAATATTAAATCTAAAAAAAAAAAAGACTTAAATAGTTAAATTAACCGTTGACACATTTTTTTACATATTTTGTTTTTGTTTGAAAAAACACATTTTTTTTATTTCTTTTGTTTCAAAATTACGGAGAAAAATTTTCACATTTTTTTGTTGACCAAACGAATTTTTAAAACGTCAGAATAAAAATTGAACATAAAGGTTCTTTTTTTTTTTAGTTGCGTTTGACACGTGTGATTTGATATCTGTGACGTAATTTAGCAACCATCTTAGATCTTAGATGTTTTACGGAGCAAATGTAAACAATCGGCTCCATTGGCTAAAAAGTGCGAAAGGAAAAACTGCTGAACTCAAAAAGTATGTGTCGACCTGGCTTCCCTGTAGATATGTCTGCCTAGAAAGTTTGAATGGCGTAGCTTAAAAAATGTAGGCGTGCATAGCTTACAGTCACACACAGACTCACAAATTGCCTTTTATATTTATAGATAATATGATTATTAACGTAAATTAAAAAAAAAGAAACTTCAAGATAAAATGATAGCAAAATGCTGAAGTAATGATTAAAAGGTGGAACGCACACGTATTTCATGCACAAATCAATAAACGCTGAAATATAACACAAATACAAATAGAAAAATGTTTGGCTAGTAACTGCGCATGCGCTTAAGGAGATTGTCATGTAAGGAAAAAAGCGTTGTAATTTATCTCGTCTCTGTATGTAATTAGAAACAGAGAGATTGCCGAGTAGATGACAGAGTTTGTTGTAAATCTAACAAAAGGAAGGTTGAAAGAAGTGAAAATTACTGCAATATACTAAAAAGTTCTGCAGGAAGAGGTTGTTTGCATGGAAATTCACTTCAGTGGAAAGAAAGAACAATGTTTTCAAGAAAAGTACATACCAGGCGACTATTTTAAACCATTCATCAAGGAATGGAGGGGAGCACTTAGGTGCGGTGTAATGGTTAGCAAGCCTGTCTCGCTAGATCAGCTATGGTTGAGTTCGATACGCACTGAGTGCTCCACAATTTCAGCCTTGTGTCACATCAAATCTACGCTTAGAAAATTGTTTAGGGCATTTTGAAGAAGTGTAATGGCTATAAAGCCTGTCTCGTTAGATCAATTACGAATGTGTTTCATCCTCACCGAGTGATCTACACTTTCAGCCTTCGGCCACATCCAACCTACGCTTAGAAAATCATTTGGGGCACTTCAACGCGGTTTAAGGGTTAGCAAGCTTTCTACGAGAGAATAGTGAGTTCGATCCTCACTGTGTGCCCAGTACATTCGGTCTTTTGACACATAAAAACTACGCTTAGAAAATCACCGTAGATGAGCGCTACGCCATGGTATAATGGTTAGCAAGCCTATATTGCGAGATCAATCATGACTGAGTTCGATGTTCACTGATTGGTCTAGACTTTCGGCCTTGTACCACATTTAAGCTACGCTCAGAAAATTACACAGCAGTATAGTCCGGCGTTGCTCGGGTGTATTGAAAGCTTTAAAACTAATCCAAGGTCCAGGAGCTCAGACACTTTGGACGTTGGCACGAAAGACTAAAAAGCAATAGTTGTTTCCAGTTAAAGCGAAACCGTAGACTGAAAGAAAAATGAATGGATGTAAGTCAAATTTTGATTTTCTGGTATTGACATCAAATAAGTTTTTTTCGTCGTAAATCGAATTTTGAAGGCTAAATAAGTCCTCTGAGTAAATGGTATCATGGGCGAGACTAAGAACTACAATTATACCTACTTAGATCCAAAACCCGAAGCAAAAACTAAAATAAAAGGGCTGAAAAAATACAGACAGACAAGCAGATAAACAGATACACACACGCAAATATCTTGCCTTTTATATATATAAAGTATCGATTTTCTGCACTATTGTAAGAAATGCAACCTTGAAACTTCTGAATATCGTTTCTTATGTCTTTGTCTATGAGTGTATCAAATTTGATTAAAATCGGACCATTCCTTCTATAACCCGATTTTTTTGATTATCGAATTTCCATATTTATCGGGGGTACCTCAACACAAAACCTAGCTAAGAACACTGGCAGACGCTTATAGTACAACTGTGTAAACTTTCAAGAAAATCTGTTCAGCCGTTTCGGAGTCAATAGGTAACGGATACACACACACAAACACACACACACACAGACAAAGTTCCATTTATAAATAAGTTTAGATTAGATATTAGATATATATATATATAATAATAATAATAATAATAATAATAATAATAACAATACCAATAGTAACAGAACTAACTCTGCCAAAACTAGTATTAATTAAGCTATAATTGAAATCGTCTTGTACAACTCACCGAGAACGAACTCGGAGGGAAAAGAGGGGAAAGTAAAAAAAAGAAACAAAGGAAGTACCTGAATAAAAAGTCAAGTACCCGTAAGAAAAAAAAAACCCAAGACGAAAACCCTAACACTATAGTGCTCAATACGAAGGTAGAGCAACAAAGATATCTCTCTCTCTCTCTCTCTCTCTCTCTATATATATATATATATATATATATATATATATATATATATAGCGTACAATATTTGGTATTTTTTGTCAGGTAAATTCCAATAGAGACAAACTCAATTTTTTTTATTAAATTTAACAGAGTAGTATAATCTTGAAATTTTTTTTTGATATTTTTAGATTCGTGGAATATCCAAATATATATATATATATATATATATATATATATATATATATATATATATATATTATTTCGGCAGTCATGTAAAACATGTCTGTCTTGCCAGACTAGAAAATCAAATAGTTTAATTTATTTCAGAATAATCCATATACATACATGCTAACGTACATATGTCTGTCTGTCTGTCTGTCTGTATGTATGTATGTATGTTGATTATTCCGAAATAAAATAAACTATTTGATTTTCTTGTCTGACAAAACAGTCGTATTTTACATGACTGCCAAAATAAATTCTGGATTTATGATTATTTAATTAAGTGTTGAGTTTTCTTTTCTATATATTATATTGCTTTGGATAATATCAATTTCACTTTTTATGTTTATCTTTTTAATATGATATATTAATTAGACGATTTTAACGAATTTGTCATTATTTCACACACACACACACACACACACACACACACACACACACACACACACACACACACACATATATATATATATATATATATATATATATATATATATATTAAAACTTTAATCCAAAAGGAAAAGCATGAAGGTAAATCCCAAAGACCTGATCCTAATTAATATTAATATTTTAATATTAAAAAATGATCCAGGTGGAGGGCTCAATGTAATTAATATTTAAATTACAGAGCCAATTACTTTTTAAAAATTTTAAATTATTCACTTACAACTCAATCTAAAAGTAATATTGCCCAAAATCTAAAAATAGACACTGATTGCTATCTACTTATTAATCCCACTCATCTAGTTTTTTCTGTGACGTAAATTTTTGAACTTCCGCCGGTAATATCTTATTTTATTTTGAGTATTGAAATGTGATGAAATGTGAAATCTCTTAGGAATTTCATGTAGAAATGATCATACAACGGTTTTGAACATCGGAATTTATTTTATTATATATATATATATATATATATATATATATATATATATATATATATATATATATATAATTTTATTTAGAATATGACACGGATAATGTCGAAAGCATTTAGTGATATTATAACATATTTATATTATAAATTTTTTAATAAGTATTATTCGCTCTACTTTGTATCAAGCACTTTTATGAATAGTGTTTCTTTTTTATTTCATCTATACCTACCATTATATATATAAACACATGGAATAAAATTCCGGTATCGCAAAAAGAACATTAATCTTAAAAAAATGTTTAATACAGAGTAGAGAAAATAATATTTATTTAAACTTTATAACATAAGAATGTTATATCATCATTACAAAGTAGTTATTTTGTTTCAACATGTCTTGTGTCTCGTTCAGCGATTATGCTGATTGCAAGATGAGTTTTTTTCTTCTCGCAATCAGCACCATCATTTGACAAGACACAAGAAATTTTGAAACAAAATAATTACTTTGTCATGATGATATAACAAAATTTTAATTATCTATATATATAAAAGGCAATCTGTGAGTCTGTGTGTGACTGTTGCCTATGCACGCATACATTTTTTAAGCTACGCCATTCAAACTTTCTAGGGACACATATCTACAGGAAAGCCAGGTCGACACATACTTTTTGAGCTTAAGTTCAGCAATTTTCCCTTTCGCACTTTTTGGCCAATGGAGCCGATTGTTTACATTTGCTCCGTAAAACATCTAAGATGGTTGCTAGATTATGTCACAGAAATCAAATCACACGTGTCAAACGCGACTAAAAAAAATGAGCCTTCATATTTCATTTTTATTTCGACGTTTTAAAAATTCATTTGTTCAACAAAAAATGTGAATATTTTTTCCCTTAATTTTGAAACAAAAAAATATTTTTTAAAAAAATGTGTTTTTTCAAATAAAAACAAAATATGTAAAAAAAAGTGGGGGGGGTAAATTTTCGTTTTAGGACCCGAAGGCTAATATACCTTCAAATTTTTCCAAAATAGTTTTATTTCCGTGCTAATATATATGCTGAACTCAAATCAGCAATTATATATTGAAGAAACCGATTTTTTTATGTTAACGACCAGAAAAAAGTCGGACCTCTCTCTTTTTGTCAGCCATTACCTACTTAGTGAGTCATTTGCTGCAGAACGATTTTAGGCGTAGGAAGAAAATTTGGGCCTATTTACTTCCTTTACCGAAAAGTCCTTGCAGAAATTAGTACGCGATTTTTTTTTTTTCGATACTTAATTTCAGAAGAAAGTTATTGACATTGAAACAAGTAAAAAAAAAATAAGAGTTATTTGCGTGTGTTTGCGTATATAAAAGATATTAGCCTTCGGGTCCTAAAACGAAAATTTACCATGTCTACATTTATATATATATATATATATATATATATTAATCATATCACCCCGATCAAGGCGGTAACGCCACTGATGTGCAGGGGGCTACGTAAGAGTGAAAAGATTGGAAAAGAGAAAACCGAAAACCACATCCTAAACAGGAAACAAGGGGTGAGCCTCTTCACCTGTTCAATAGACGTGGGTGGAGTGTGAACCGGGCGATAGTTAAGTCTATCTACTCCAATTGTTCTTCGAAAATTTAGAAAATTCATTTAGTCAATAAAATATGTAAATATTTTACCCCGTAATTTTGAAACAAAAACAAACGCAATGTTGTTTACAATGTCACACAAAACATCAACTCACGTTTACGCAAAACAAAAGAAAATAGATTTTTTTAATGGAATTTTTTAACTATTTTGAAACAACAATTTATTTATATAATTATTTTTTTTATAACTGAGTTTTAAAGTGAGGCGGCGACTACAAGCGCTCGGAAATTGCAGCACGCTGCATTATTCATCTAATTAAAAATGTTCTTAGTTGCACGGGCAACGCCGGGCTATGATGCTAGTATATATATATATATATATATATATATATAAGCAAATTTTCAGATAGAATGTATCAAAAAGTATCAGTAAAAGCACAATATGAATTAAGACAATATATATGTGTGTGTGTGTCTGTGTGTGTGTGTGTGTGTGTGTGTGTGTGTGTGTGTGTGTGTGTGTGTGTGTGTGTGTGTGATGGCTACCACTCGATTTCGAATAATACCTTACGCAAATATGGGAAGCACGGATGTACTTTTTTAGTTTTGCTCGGGACGAACACTTTCTTGTGCGGGTGATGACATTGTACTGTTCCGTTTGCACTAGATTTTACAGTCATATTTCGCTAAATATTCACATGTCGTTTTTTAGTCCACCAAGTGAGACACAATATTTCCACACTCGCTGCAAAGTAGAAATGCCGCCCGACGTGTAGTCAATGAATTCTCTCTTGCTTCTTTGAGGATTTTCGAGGTGTGTCCTATTTAGGTGCGACTACGTTTATTACACGGTAAAACAATTAAACCTTCTTTTTTTTTTTTTTTGCGTGTATTTGTTGTTGTTTTTTTAACTTTCCGTGAGAAAATATTAGAGAAAATATATCTCTGACATGTTAGCTGTTTTTTAGTTTTTTCTATCTTTTGTATGTGTGTATGTGAGTGTGTGTTCATGTGTGTGTGTGTGTGTATTCATGTGCGTATGTGTCGGGGAGTGTCGGTGTGTGTGTGTGTGTGTGTGTGTGTGTGTGTGTGTGTTGATAGCAGTATTTTATGTTTAATTCTTTCATTTTGAAATGCCTCGACGATAGACGACCCACCAGAAAACTGTCCGTGGCTAAAAAAAACTGGGGTCAGAAATCAAACCTTTCCCTCGCAACAGCGAAAACGCACTTTCGCTCATCATGCTCAAAAATCGCACTTCCTTTTTCAAAGTTCAAAAGAATATCTGCCCAAATAAGTAAAAGCAACGGTCTTTATTCACCGAGCGATTTTTCTGATTGGCTCCAAAAAAGAACATTTTCAGACAAGAAGAAATTGATTTCATTGATGTAATCAATCTGTTGTAATGTAAGCAAAGAATCTGTTGAGAACGTGGGGAAACACCTAGCCGATAACTTTCAACTACTGGGATAATAAGCAGAAAGGGAAAGGAGACGGGAGGTAACAAAAATGACGCTACTTCGGAAATCGGAACAAAATGCCCACGGGACCGATTTCGCAATCGACTTACTAACTGCTGATTGCTGATGTTCCTATTACTTTTATTAGCATGAATCATATTACAAAAACTCGGATCTTCACCAGTTGCAGAGAGGCCCGTATCTAGACATGCCAAGCTATCCCGCTGCTATTGGAGAAAACACGGGTGTAACTGGTATTGACCAACATGTCCACATGCGATCTGGAGCCAATCTTGCGTCTGTACCGATGCGAGTTCGTAACACAATACTATATATCAAAATCTGAATCTGTGAAATTTGATGCCGGCTGTATTTAATTTTTAATCAGTTTTTTTTCGTATTTTTTGTTTTTAAAATAAAAACGATAAAACGTTGGATGGAATCGTCAAAGTTCAAAATTTAGAAAAATCAGATGCCATAATTTAATTTTAAATGAAAAGCCTTTTTTTATTCGTTTCGATGTTGACTCTAACCAACGTTTATTGTATTTTCTCTTCTTGCATGTAGGATTGATTCTACCAATGACATCATTATATTGTATCAAGACCTTTCTTTTCGGGCCGAAATGTGGTACAATAGTGTTTTGTCCTTTATTTAATCGTATGTAAAACTCACACCACAAGTTTCCCATGAAACGCAGTCACAGTTGACTGAGTTGCGCTGATGCAAACAAATAAACATGTTTGCTGACATTTCATCAGATCGGTTGTTAGCCGACACCAATAAATAGCTTTATGTCTTTCGATGATTCACTTCTGTTCTGGTTAAAATAAAAATAGTCTACCTTGTTCTTCTTCTTTTTTTTTTTATTGAGCAGTACTTAAATATTTTTAAAATTTCGTTTTACAGGTACTAATAGCCAAGCATTAAAACATTTCTAAGTCATTAAAATAACTTGTTCCCTGAATAATTTTTACAAAAAATGGATAAAAATAACTGAAAAAATACGATATATAAATTCTATGTTTTTTTTTTAATATATCATAATATCGCCTCAAGCAAGGCAGTCTATTGCCACTGGTGCGCAGGGGGTTACATAGGAGGAGAGTTATGAGAAAGAGTGACAGGTTTCAGGAAGTGGGTAAGAGAAAGATGACTGTGGACATAAAGTCAGGGATCAATTTATGTATGGATTGTAATATATAATTGATCCTCCACTTTATATGCACATTATAATAGTATAGATTTTTTTTTTATAATCATATCGCTCCAAGTAAGGCATTTTACTGCCACTGTTTTGCATGGGGTTACATAGGAGGAAAGTTATGAGAAAGAGTGACAGGTTATATTGGGGGTGTCAGAAAGTGGGTAAGAAAAATGAATGTGGCTATAAAGTCAGGGATCAATTTATATATTGATTGTAATATAAAATTGATCCCCCCATTTTATATCCATATTATAATAGTATAGAATGTTATGAGAAAGAGTGACAGGTTACAGGGCGTGACAAGAAGTAAGAGAAGGATTAAGATACAGAGCGTGGAGTGGACGAAGAAAGGAACACGAGAGAGAGAGGATGCAAGTTAGCAAGATAGGAGATGGCTATTGACTTTACACTTAAACTCCTATAGATTGTAGCTGTCGGGGAAGCAAGTAAACGGAAGGGAATTCCACAGGTGGGAAGTGCGAGAAAAGAAGCTGATGGATAGAATTTGTGTTAACATTTTATTGGTTTCACAGTAAAAGGGTGGGACCCAGTTGCTAATTTCGATCGATTACATTACAGATTCTCCGTTAGATTTTGTCGAGGATCCCTAGGTGTATAGCAGGGGCACCCGACCAGATGTGGCCGCAGTATTCAATGCACAGGCGGATGGTAGATATATACGTCTGATTAATGGTGGATAATTGAATGACAAAATGCAAAATACCTATGTAACGTGTTCCGTCCTTCAAAAGGACTACCTCAGGCTAAATAAGCTCCGACAAACATGAATAAACGCGTTCGCAATAAGACATTGTGTCAAAAGAACGATTTTTCCCACGACAGCATCTTTTTAACCACCTTTCAGTCAGTCAACTGTCATAATTAGAGTAAGGTATTAAGAAACAGGACAATTTCGCTAGAAACTAGGAAGAGAGTACTGGATTGCTACGGGCTGTCTGTCCTTCAATATGGCAGTGAATGCTGGACAATACCATCAAAGAAGAAGGAAAAACTTGAAGCAACCAAAATGTGGTTCTACAGAAGCATACTGGATATAAAGTGAGGGATCAGTTCCATATTACAGTCAATATATAAACTGACCCCTCACTTTGTGGTCACAACAGTTTCTATACATTTATATTCCTGAGATCCAAAAGCACAAGGATGCATTCCAGGAGCTGAGAAGAGTAATAAGAAACAGGACAATTTCGCTAGAAGCTAGAAAGAGAGTACTGGATTGCTACGTGCTGTCCGTCCTTCAATATGGCAGTGAATGCTGGACAATACCATCAAAGTTGAAGGAAAAACTTGAAGCAACTGAAATGTGGATCTACAGAAGGATGCTGCGAATATCATCGAGCATGTGAGCAATGATGAGGTGTTGGAAATGATGGAAACAAAAAGGAAATTAATACTGAGAATCAGGAAGAGACCTCTGAAGTTCCTGGGACTGGAACTGAGGAAGGAGGGCTTGGAGAATCTGATACTAACAGGCCAGACAGAGGAAAAGAGAGACAGAGAAAAGCAATGGATAATATATTTGAAGGGCCTAATAAGGTGGATGACGGAACGAAGATTGCATGGTGTAACAGGAGAAGGTGTGCTCAGAGACACCAGGGATAGGGAAACGTGGAAAGCCATGATCGCTTACGTCCTGAAGGGCCAGGGCACATAGAAGAAGAAGATACACGCTTAGGCGATTATGTCTCGAAAAAGACATGACTGATGGGACAGAAAAATTTCCCGCAGTAGGTTGCCATTACTTTCTGGTGGATAGATAGACTGGTTGCCAACCAAGGCTAGAGAATCCAGTCTGTCCTGCTATTTAACCCATAGCTGGAGCGAGAAGCAACGGATTCATATGTTTCTCAAAGGAATGAAACGAGTTCAACAGGAATTTGAACTCGGCTCTCTGATTTCTCGTTTCAACCAATATCAACTGCACCACAACGCACAACTTTACATGTTTCAAAAGCGGAGATAGATAGATAGATAGATAGATAGATAGATACGAACTGACTGAGATAGATAGATAGATAGATAGATAGATAGATAGATAGATAGATAGATAAAGAACATTGACTGACAAAGATAGATAGATAGATAGATATGAACAGACTAAGATAGATAGATAGATAGATAGATAGATAGATAGATAGATACGAACTGACTGAGAGAGATAGATAGATAGATAGATAGATAGATAGATACGAACTGACTGAGATAGATAGATAGATAGATAGATAGATAGATAGATAGATAGATAGATACGAACTGACTGAGATAGATAGATAGAGAGAGAGAGAGATAGATAGATATGAACAGTCTAAGATAGATAGATATGAACAGACTAAGATAGATATGAACAGACTAAGATAGATAGATATGAACAGACTAAGATAGATAGATAGATAGATAGATAGATAGATAGATAGATAGATAGATAGATAGATAGATAGAACAGACTAAGATTAGATAGATAGATAGATAGATAGATAGATAGATAGATAGATAGATAGATAGATAGATAGATATCGAGTTTAGCTACCGGCTGGAAGCAAGTGGATGTCTCGTCCCACTGATGAGCTGTGATACAGTGAAACAGGCTTGTATGTGGATGACTAATATACTATGTTCTCATTACAACTGAGCTCTCTGAAGAGGAAGATCTTAATAACATTTACCATTTCCGCGATTTACGCGTTATTCTTCTGTAATGAATTGAGTTATCCCGGTGACTGGCGTGTGTATACACCACATATATATCACACGCTAAAATTTCCCTTCTCTCATGCCATGCGGCTATGGCTTAGGGAGTAGGGACTCCGACTGATACTAAATCGGTCGAATTTCGATCCGGCTGGAATCAAGTGGAAGTCTAGCCACACTGATGAGCTGTGGGTCATGGATCCTTACCTGTAACTCCAAAATGAACTCATCTTAAAACTATATATCCTACGCCTCTCAAGAGAGAGTGAGAGGGGGAGAGGGGGGAGTCGAGTTGGTAGTAGTTCACTCCTAACCAGACTGACAGTCATGCTAACATCTTCCACATTTTGTATTGTTATTTCTTGTCAATATATATTTGTTATTTCTACCCTTGTGGTCGTGTTGTTCTTTTCCGACCTTAACCTGGTCCATAACATTGTGATACAGCGAAACAGATTAGTATGTAAATGACTTATATATATATATATATATATATATATATATATATATATACACACACACACACACACACATATATATATATATATATATATATATATATATATATATATATATAGTGTATTGAGGCAGCATATAATTTTCTAAATATATACTGTTAAATATAAGAGACAGTGAATGTCTATTATGTTTAATCATGAGCCGTTCTAAGCATCGTATTTTGGTTTTAAGTTCAGTTGAAAATAAAGACAAAAATTTTTCAACATTTGGATAATTTTTTATTAAGTTGGTACTAAGCTTTCGGCTCACATGAGCCATCTTCAGAAAGGTTACAAGGACGTTAACATAAAAACATCCACCATCAGCGACGATTATTATCTTGTGTTAACATAAAACTTTGCTAAGCAACAATACCAGTTACTAAAAATAGCAAACGCAGTTCGTAAATTTGTAATACGGTTCTATGACGTCACACCGCGTGAGAGCTCGAAATGATAACACAACCATATATTCAAATGCAATGTAATGTGTTACGACCAGATTTAAACGTGATTTTATTAAGTGTGGGTTGTTTGGATTTAATGTAGATGGCCCCCAATATCTGAAGATTCTTTTTACTGTGTGTATGAGTGAGGATTATTGTATTGTTGACTAAAATCTGTTGGAGAATTTTTGTTTTTATTTTCAACTGAAATTAAAGCCAAAATACGATGTTTAGAACGGCTCAGACATTCATTGTCTTTTATATCTAACAATATATGTTTAGAATATATATATATATATATATATATATATATATATATATATGACGAGACATAGCTAGATAAACGTGTCCGCAGTAAGACGAAAAATACGAGTTTTCCGATGCCATCGCTTTTTTAAGTAACTTCATTCTTCGCCAATTTTTATTGTTTTTCAAAGCGAAGGTATGATAAGATGTCTAAAAATTGCTCTTACAAGCCATTCTTCTAAGCCATTGAGTTTATTTTCACTAAATGAACTGTGCTCCTCAATAAAATTCATTAAATTTTGATGCTAAATTTCACCCAATACAAGGTTAAAAAATTCCACCCAATATTTCGTTCAAAATTGTAATAATGTGTGATACGAATGGAAAGGAATTTGGTAGAAAGTGAAAATATTAGGTTGTCCCAAAAGTTCATAAACACTTGCAAAATATTGAAATTTTACTCGCCAAGTAATCTAAGGTTATCAGAAAACACTTGCAAAAAAATTGAAAATTTACTCGCAAAAACAACAAAAATTATTACTCAAAATAAAGACCATCATTTTCCAAGACTTTCTGCCATCGATCTGCAAGCTTTGGGATCTGGTCAAAGTACCATTCAGCCGGCTTCGAATCAAAGAATTCTTGACACGCTTCCTCGACTTCATCAAACAAGTCGAATCGGCAGCTCTTCAGAAAGTGTTGCATTGAGCGGAAAAGGCCGTAATCTGATGGAGCACAGTCAGGACTGTAGGCTGGATGTGGCAGAATCTCAACACCGTCCAGCAATTCAAACTTGTCTTTGGCCTTCCTGACGGTGTGTGGCTTGGCATTGTCCTGCTGCATCAACGCGCGCTTTCGGTTGATCAGAGCCGGGTACATTTGCTTCAACTTTTCGTAGACCCGCTCAAGTTGCTGACAGTAAAGTTCGGCACTGATGGCACAACCATTCGGAACCAACTCAAAATGCACGATTCCTTCAAAGTTCCACCAAACGCACAACATGACTTTCTTGCCGAATCGATCTTGTTTTGGAACCGACGGTGTCTCTTGCCCTTTCTGAACCCATCGCTTATCTCGATTGTGCTGGACCAGATAGACCCATTTCGCAAGTGTTTACGAACTTTTGGGGCAACCTAATAAGGTAGATAATGATTAATCCTAGACTTAAAGGTGTAAAAATAGAAGGATTTAAGAAAATGTCTACGCGTTTATTTTTTTTGGGGGGGGGGGTTCTGATGCGCAATGTGACAATTCTTGGGGAAAATGCTGAGCAAGAATTTCTCTCTTGAATTTAAGTATTTTTAGGGCGATTCAGTTCCGTGAAAATGTCATAGAATTTACTAGTTGTAAAGCTATAAACTGGTGGTACTATATTCATAAACTGGTGGTACTATATTCCAAATATAAGGAAGAAATTTCACGCACAGGTTCTTTTCCAAGAACTGCTGATTTGTGGAACCGTATCTCGCGTGAACACTTCCCCAAACACTATAAATTTAACAAGGGACAATCGTTATATCTGCCCCATATTTTTTTTAATCGTATCACCCCAAGCAAGGCGGTAACGCCACTGATGTGCAGGGGGCGGGGGACACATAAAAGTAAAACTATTAGATAGAAGGAGAGTAAAGGGAAAGACGAACCAGTTAGAAAGGAGCAAGAGAAGGATGGAAATATGATGACAGTTGAAATTGTAGAGAAAAAGGAAAAGATATACAGGGTGGTGTAGAAAGAACTAGAGTCAAGTGGTTAAGAAATGGGTATTGATATTGCATTTAAATTCCTGGAGGTTGTAGCCGTCAGGAAAGCAAAAATATGGAAGCGAATTCCACAGGTGGGAAGTGCGAGAAAAGAAGCTGTGGATTAGAATTGTCGTCTGCATTTTGTTGATCTAACTGTGAATGGGTGGGACGAGTAAGCACCTGTGGCAGGGGCACCAGTGAATTAAGTTCGTTGGAGCAGAAACCATGAAAATATTTATAGAACAGACAGAGGGAAGCCACATCCCGTCGGTGAGAAAGTGGCTGGAATCGAGCAGTCAAGTCGGTACCTATCACATTATTGATTCTCCTTTGGAGCATGTCGAGGACACTGAGATGAACAGTGGGGGCGCCTGACCATATATGACAGCCGTATTCCATGCACGAAGGGATGGTTGATTTGCATATATGCAAGATGGATTCAGGAGGAAAAAACCTCCTGGCCCGACACAGTTACCCAACACTCCTGGCAGTGGATATAGCGATTGACTCAATGTAATGGTTCCACTTGAGATCGGAAGAGAGGGTAAAGCGGAGGAGGTGCAGTATATTGCTCTCAGGGAGACTCGCTTGGTCCATGCTTATGGGAGGGAGGAGAGGTTGCCTGTGATGATTGACAGACAGCAGCTTCGTTTTAGACGCATTAAAATTTACAAGCCACTTCTTACCCCATTCAACCACTGAGTGTAGATCCCTCTCAAGAATCAGTAGCGAGGTTATGTTTGTCCACCACGCCGGATTTCTTACGGAGGCGGGAGTAAATCGTGGTATCATCTGCGTAGGTGCCTACTTGGCACTTGATCATGTCTGGGAGATCATTTATGAAAATAAGGAAGAGCACCAGTAACTTAAGTTCGTCGGAGCAGAAGCAATGAAAATATTTAGAATCGACAGAGAAATTCACATTTCACCGGTGAGAAAGTGGCTGGAGTCCAGCTGCCATGTCGGGACCTATTATATTACAGATTCTCCTTTGGAGCCTGTCGAGAACACTGAGATGAACAGCGGGAGCGCCTGATCATATACGACAGCAGTATTCCATGTACGGACGGATGGTTGATTTGTATATATGCAAGATGGATTCAGGCGGAAAAACGTCCTGGCTGACACAGTGACCCAATCTTGCTAGCAATAGATTTAACTATTGAATCCATGTAATGAGTCCACTTGAGGTCGGAAGATAGGGTAAAGCCGAGGAGGCGCAGTATATTGCTTTCAGGGAGACTTGCTTGGTCCATGCTTATGGGGAACAAGAAAGGTTACCTGCCAACCAGCAGTTTCGTTTTAGAAGCATTGAAATTTACAAAGTACTTCTTACCCCAGTCGAACATTGAGCGTAGATCCTTCTCAAGATCAGCAGCGAGGTTATGTTTGTCCGCTTCGCCGGATTTCTTACTGTTGCGGGAGTAAATTGTGGTATCATCTGCGTAGATGCCTACTTGGTACTTGATCACGTCTGAAACTTCACTTCCTTTCATTCGTATCACACATCTCATTTAGTAACCCTTTATCTTGAGTGGCACTTGTACATTAGTAAAAAAAACTGTTGAGCAAAATCCAAATTATACATGGCCAAATTATTTATGCATTCAAATGTCCCACACGAAATAGTCGACGAAAATAAATTCATAAATAATTACAGTGGTTATACCAACACTCGCTTCTCAGGACAGGTGACCTTAAAGCTCTCCTAGCACAGCTCCATAAAGGTCTATTTAAATCAATATAAACCATAGCATTTTTCATACGTAAAGTCAGTTAGTTAAAAGTCATACATGGTACACGCTTGGGCGATCATGTCTCGAAAGAAACATGACTGACTGGGCAGATGATTATCCAGTAGTAGGTTGCCATGGCTTTCTGCGGTAGACTGGTTGCCAGCCAAGGCTATACAACCCAATATGTGCTGTTATTTGACTCTTAGCTAGAGGGAGAAGTGTTGTATTATATTATTAGGTAGTAATTAATGGGGGATCAGTTTATTACTTCATAACAATTGAAAACAGATCCCCCACTTTATGCCCAGTAGAAGTTTTAATCGTGTTTTGAACTATTATATTCAGTCAGTCAGTTAAGTGCCATACGTAATACACGCTTTGGGCGATCATGTCTTGAAAGGGACATGACTGACTGAGTTGTATTATATTATTAAGTAGTAATTTGTGGTGGAACAGTTTATTAGTTCATAACAATATAAAACTGATTCCCCACTTTATGCCCAGTACAAGCCTTAATTATGTTTCCAACTATTATATTCAGTCAGTTAAGTGCCATACGTGGTACACACTTTGGGTGATCATGTCTCAAAGGACTGACTGGGCAGATGATTATCCCGCAGTTGGTTGCCATTGCTTTCTGCGGTAGACCGGTTGCCAGCTAAGGATATACAACCCAATCTGTCCTGTTATTTGACTCTTAGCTAGAGGGGGGAGAGATGCATTATATTATCAAGTAGTAATTAGTGGGGGATCAGTTTATTACTTCATAACAATATTAAACTGATCCCCCACTTTATGCCCAGTACAAGCCTTTATTACGTTTTCAACTATTATATTCAGTCAGTCAGTTAAATGCTATACGTGATACACGCTTGGTGCGATGATGTCTCAAAAGAGACATGACTGACTGGGCAGAAGATTATCTTGCAGTAGGTTGCCATTGCTTTCTGCGGTAGACTGGTTGCCAGCCAAGGCTATCGAACCGAATCTGTCCTGTTATTTGACTCTTAGCTAGAGTGGGAAGAGATGTATTATATTACCAAGTAGTAATTAGTGGTGAATCAGTTTAATACTTCATAACAATATAAAACTGATCCCCCACTTTATGCCCAGTGCAAGCCTTTATTATGTTTCAAACTATTATATTCAGTCAGTCAGTTAAATACCATACGCGATACACGTTTTGTACGATCATGTCTCAAAAGAAACATGACTGACTGGGCAGATTATCCTGCAGGAGATTACCATTGCTTTCTACGGTAGACTGGTTGCCAGTCAAGGCTATAGAACCCAATCTGTCCTGTTATTTAACCCATAACTGGAGGGAAGAGACGGATGAATACCTTTCCCAACCTCCACTTTTTAAAACAATAAACATTTGTACGTAGGTAAATGCAATGAATTCAACTGGAATTCGAACTCGGCTTTCCAATTTCTCGTTCCAAGCCGATATCCACTGCACCACCACGCACATCCGGTACGTAAAGTACTTGTCGAAAACGCATATGTAACACAAACATCTGACCGTAAAAATATAGAAGAAGAAAATAATACAAGTCTTCGTTATAAAAATCAAAACTAAATAAAAGAAAAATAATATAACCCTAAACAACGAACACGATCATAATGTACTAACCATATTCGTTAATTAAAAATATCTACATCTCAGCAACTTATACAGAAAATGAAAATATCTTATATACTAGTTTATCCGTACTGTAAAAAAATGACCAGTTTATTTTTTTCATCATAAACTGGTTATATTTGGTAAAAAAAATATTGTCTATATATCTTTTCTTTGTTCGATGTATTTAACCCTCTAGGGCCATTCGTATCATATTTGATACAGTATTTCCCTATAAGGAAACATTTTGTATTTCCCTATAAGGAAACATTTGGTATTCATTGACTGAGCAGTCAGTACTGCTTTCATTTGAAATTTATAAAATATTTCTCTTAAAAATTTTTCAGGAAAATATTTCTTTCAAGGCTTGTTTTCATACTGTATCAAATATGATACGAATGGCCCTAGAGGGTTAAATAATATGAGAACTTGTAATTACACCTTTAATATTAATATTAAATTTGTCTTTTAATAGTTATTCAATTAAATATTTAAAGTAGGTACCTCCACTAAATCACGAAAAAAAAACTGCATAGTTACTTTTAAACTGAATATTTAAAAAATTAAAAAGTTTTCTTGAAACTTTTATTTTAGTTTTAATTGAAAGTTAAATGATTCAATTTACTATATATTACTAAATACTTTTATCAAGATTTAAAAATAAATAATGATTTTATAAATAATTTCATTCATTTGTAAATAAGTCGTGAAAGTGTCATTAAAATCTGACAATTATTTCATTTTTTCGAGAATTTCCAAATTAATGTGTTTGTCAACGGAAAAAAAAGTGAGTGATATTTTTACGTTTTCCATTGTAAACAGTCGTAACGTTTTGGTTACCCGCTAACTCAAATCAAAACAAGATTTTCTGCCAAAATTTTGAAAAAGTTAGAAGGGATAAAAAACTTTTTTAAAATAATTAAAAATTACTTTGATAATAATATTTTCATTTTTGATGAAAAAAGTTTTTTTATTAAGTTTGGGACCTTTTTTATAATTCAGTCAGTTAAGTGCCGTGCGCGATACACGCATGGGCGATCATGTCTCGAAAGAGACATGACTGACTGGGCAGAAGATTATCCCGCAGTAGGTTGCCATTGCTTTCTGCGGTAGACTGGTTGCCGACCAAGGCTATAGAACCCAATCTGTCCTATTATTTAACCCATAACTGGAGGGAAGAGACGGATTAATACCTTTCCCAAGGGTATTTGCGCGTAAGTGAATGCAAGGTTTCAACTGGAATTCGAACTCGGTTCCCCGATTTCTCGTTCCGAGCCGATATCCACTGCGCCACAACGCACATCCCTTTTTATAATTACTATGCTGTATTTTTAGCGATTTAGTAGAGGTACCTAATTTAGAGGGTAAAAGTGTGTTGATTCTAGGATACCGTAATTCACATATTCAGATAAAATATATAGAGACTGATGCACTTACTGCGAGAATGTTGATAAACCCCCGTGAGATATTTGTTTGAAAGCAATTGTTACTTGTAAAATAATACCTTGTGGTGATACCGACCGAACATAGCGAGGGACCGGATGTTTGCACCCTCACAACCAAAAAGCAAATGACCAAAATTCGACGGTGCGCATCCGGGTTCGTGCAGATGTTCCGGTTGAAAACTAAAAATTAATTAAATATTAAATTTCCAGTTCGCGAGCCTACGTGAATTTGATTTATCGGTCAATGGGAAGCCCAGAATCAAATACGGATATGAATTCCCAAATGATCACCTGTGATCCAAAAAGTCGAAATAAAAAGCCGATACAGAAAGCATCGCCAGACAGACAGACCCAGACTCGAGAGAGACGAATGTGATTAGTAGCTCCCTTGACCTAAGTCAAGCGGCTTACTATCCTAGCCTCCCTTACCTCTCCTCTTGTCTTTCGCTGGCTCAAAACTACTTACTGACCTAAGGAGGGAATACATCAAAGACGTTCCTTACTTACAACGCTCCCACAATCCTAAGTATTAATTCTCTTTTCAGCATTTTATTGCCATGAACATTTTAATGTCCGTTGGACCTATACTTCAAGTATTACTTTAATTGTAAAAACCTTAATTGATATGTGTATATATAAAATGTTATTTAGAAAACTCAAATTGCTTCTCTTGATTTATAATCTTTTTATGACTTATAGTGGGCTATCTACAACGAGGCCAAATTCCGTCAATCTGCAACAACATACAACTTCACTAGGACGGACTCTCCACTATAAACTGGAAAAGAATGAATAACCCGCTATAACCTAATATTATGGCAGATGTAAGCCATCAGATGCGACAGAAAATATGTAAAGGAGTACACATTGATAATTATTATATAATTTGATTAGCCGAAAGCAATTAAAGCAAACACAATAAGACCAAGACAAGAATGTCTTGTTCACACTCAAGAAGAAAACAACAAAAAATATTTATTTGTCATTAATTTTTAATGAAGAAAGAGGCCATTTTGCCAGTTCCGGTAAAATAGAAAAACATTCTTTTAAGCTTATTTTACCAGTTTCGGTAAAATAAAACCCCAGGCTATTTTGCCGGTAAATATTTTTATTATTATGAAGGCAGGTAATGTTTAAATTGGTAACACACAGATTTAACACAGACGCTTATTTGTTTTCACCATCAATTGTTAAGACAATTTCAAATCTTTTCCACCATCGATTCTTAAAATACAAGTTAAAATCATTTATTCATCATCAGTTATCTTAAAAAAATATAAAAGTCTCTGAATATTTTAAGCACTTCAGGTGTAACAATCGCTGCAAATCCCAAATTTGTCCTTGGGTACGGTTCTCTTGCCAATACGCTTTAGGTTCACCCACTGAAAACAACAGTTACAGACCACAGAATTCATGTTGTTCAAGTCCTCCCCACACATCACACACAACTTCACTGATTATCTCAAATATAATTCTTATTTCTTATTTCTTATTTCTTATTCTTATTTCTTATTCTTATTTCTTATTTCTTATTTCTTATTCTTATTTCTTATTCTTATTTCTTATTTCTTATTCTTATTTCTTGTTCTTATTTCTTATTTCTTATTCTTATTTCTTATTCTTATTTCTTATTTCTTATTCTTATTTCTTATTCTTATTTCTTATTCTTATTTCTTATTCTTATTTCTTATTTCTTATTCTTATTTCTTATTCTTATTTCTTATTCTTATTCTTATTTCTTATTCTTATTTCTTATTTCTTATTTCTTATTTCTTATTCTTATTTCTTATTCTTATTTCTTATTTCTTATTCTTATTTCTTATTCTTATTTCTTATTTCTTATTCTTATTTCTTATTTCTTATTCTTATTTCTTATTCTTATTTCTTATTCTTATT
Organism: Ascarosepion bandense; assembly: GCA_037127315.1. Taxonomy (NCBI): domain Eukaryota; kingdom Metazoa; phylum Mollusca; class Cephalopoda; order Sepiida; family Sepiidae; genus Ascarosepion; species Ascarosepion bandense. The sequence goes on along the minus strand of JBBBDQ010000643.1, from coordinate 727,336 downwards.
TCTTATTCTTATTTCTTATTTCTTATTCTTATTTCTTATTCTTATTTCTTATTTCTTATTCTTATTTCTTATTTCTTATTTCTTATTTCTTATTCTTATTTCTTATTTCTTATTTCTTATTTCTTATTCTTATTTCTTATTTCTTATTTCTTATTTCTTATTCTTATTTCTTATTCTTATTTCTTATTCTTATTTCTTATTTCTTATTCTTATTTCTTATTCTTATTTCTTATTCTTATTCTTATTTCTTATTCTTATTTCTTATTTCTTATTCTTATTTCTTATTCTTATTTCTTATTCTTATTTCTTATTCTTATTTCTTATTTCTTATTTCTTATTTCTTATTTCTTATTTCTTATTTCTTATTTCTTATTTCTTATTCTTATTTCTTATTCTTATTTCTTATTTCTTATTTCTTATTTCTTATTTCTTATTTCTTATTTCTTATTTCTTATTTCTTATTTCTTATTTCTTATTTCTTATTTCTTATTTCTTATTTCTTATTTCTTATTCTTATTTCTTATTTCTTATTTCTTATTCTTATTTCTTATTTCTTATTTCTTATTTCTTATTTCTTATTTCTTATTTCTTATTTCTTATTTCTTATTTCTTATTTCTTATTTCTTATTCTTATTTCTTATTTCTTATTTCTTATTTCTTATTTCTTATTTCTTATTTCTTATTTCTTATTTCTTATTCTTATTTCTTATTCTTATTTCTTATTCTTATTTCTGAAACATTACTTGTATTTACTGGCAAAATAGCGTTGGTGTCTATTTTACCAGATACCCGGAAAATAGCTTATACGTTTAATGCAGCGGTTAGTAACCCCCGGCCCGCGGGCCACATCCGGCCCTCCAGTGAATCTTGTCCAGCCCGCTATCTCATTCTGGGCACGATATAAATATAGGTAAACCAAACCAAAGTGACAGTTGATAGTCTGAATATATTGCGTCGCAATTAAAAAAATATTTCTTTTTATCTGGAAAATGGGTTTTACTTTTATTTTTTATTTGTAAGGATCGCCAAAATTAGCGTACGACCTCACTTTCACTTTTTCTATGAAATTGCTTTCGTGAGCGGGTATTTTTAAATGAATATAAAATAGTGTTTTCAACCGATTTTAATGGATTTTTTTCAGTACTGATTTATGAAACATTTATTTTTAAGATGTAATTTTTTTTTAACAAAATTCCCGCCAGATATTAAATTATATTGAATCCTTGCTTTCTTCAAACAGATAGAAAATTTATTCACGTATTTAATAACATGGTTCTTTTCCATGACACTGGAGCCATAGCTGTTTGTCCCTCGTCCATGATTCTACATAGCTTTTTGGCCCTCACTCTCCAAAAGGTTTCATGTAACATGTATAACAGATGAATTACTGCCTAAATACACAACACTGCGATTAACCGGTCTCTTTTTATGCGTTTGAATCATGCGCAATGATTTTAAAGAAAGAATGATCTTGGGTTGGGTGTAAGATCGAAATAAAATACTGATTGCGGTAAAATAGAAATTGAATAAAAGACCAGAATTCAAAAGAACAATGAATTCTGCTTTTTTGTTTGTTTGTTTGTTTTGTGGCAGTATAAAGAAGACAAGAAATTAAAAAGAATAACAACGTTTCTTTCTTTCTCACTGTTCTTAACGAATGACTCATCGATTTGCCTTTCGGAAGCCATGATTGTTTCTATAGGACTTTCTACAGAAACGCACCTTTTGAAGAAAATTTTTCTACTTAGTCAATTTTTCGAAATTTTTAATTTTTTCTTCTGTAAATTGAGGCCTCTATGCAAGCCTCAAATAAAAAATAATAATAATAAACATTCTTAATAATATTCTTAAAAACAAGAATCGTACCAGTGATAGTAGGTGTGCTTGGAATGATAAAAAAAGAAACACAACAACACATTGAAAAAAATTGTTGGGACGCCCGCGCCTATTCGGCTATAATGGACTATTCCATTACTATGTAAGGTAACGGTGGCATCTACGGAGGAGAGTGTGCCGAGCAGCCGAAAGGATTGGGAATAGATGGATGGGTTCTTTTGGTGACTGTGCAAATTGTAACGAGTGAATGGGTCGTAATAGTGTTTAGCTAGGTATAGGATAGTTAAGCGAGAACCAACCTCTCCCCCTCTCCTTTTAGGCCTTGTGCCACAATTTTTTGTATTCTATACAAAAAATAAATAGAGTGTGCCGAGCAGCCGGTCGACAAGTCAGTGGTAGACTTCCGGTGACGACCCGGAAGTACCCATTGCTCATACTACGTCTTACGACGGTTGAAACGATTAACCTTTATTCTTGTATTGGATACTAATAACCTTTGTAAATACTATTTTCACGGAATACAACAATTAACCTATTCCTGCTGTTGAGTTATTTATTCTTACTCACGACATAACAAAAATCACTGGAAATCCCAGCTTAAGAGAAACACAAAAAATTGTCTAGATAAGTTCAGCCCACGCACTAAGAAAAACTTTATCCATGTAACGCTAGTGATGTTATGGAAGGTAGAAAAACAAATCATGAAATGTAGTCATAGAAACACACTATTACCTACCTTAGGTCTTCCCGCAGACCTGGTTGGTAGTGTGACCATAGCAGAAATCGAGATATGATAATAATAACAGTAATGATAATAATAAATAACACGAAAACAGAAAGAAAATATTCAATCATGAAAGAGATTTGTAACTACAAACGAGATTTAAATTTAGTAGATTCCCTAGAAAACCAAAACAGAACCCAAAAACCAACTGTTGCAGCAAAAAATATGAAAAAGAAAGCTTAGAATAAAAGTCTTAAACAGATGAAACAGCGCTGGCAAGACAAACCTCTGTATGGTCAATATCCAGAACGTACTAATAAAGCCGATGTTGATTAAGTTAACTGTTACGAGGATGCATTTATATATATATATATATATATATATATATATATATATATATATATATAAAATGAGATCTAAAAAGATTAAAATTTATAGTAAGGGATTCTATTGAGTCCTACTTGTTAGTACAAAAAAGTTTTAATTCATGAAGCAGTCGTAAAAATAGGGAAATTAGAAATAGAACGTTTGGAAGATCTTAGAATATTCGAGAAAAATCTAGAGAATTCGAAATGATTCAAGAAATATGCAAATTAGGTGTTAGCATCTATAAAAATACGTTTTGGGAAGAGAGTAGTCAGTTGTTAAAAGGATTTGCTAACATTATCAATTCCGGCTTTGATTCAAGGATTTGTATATCCAGCCAAAAGAATCTCAACTAAAAGTTGCTGACCAACTAAAACCTGAAAGAGAACCTCATGAAACTAAGTGGGTAAATAGATATTTTTGACTTTATCATTGACCAAACTAATAATTATTCTTTATATACACATTTGAGGATTTCCAAAAAGTATAGCACTTAAACTACTTCGCTAGCTTAACTGGTAAAGATATTTGACTCCTTACTTTCCCCTTCTCTCCTCGTAACACTCGCCAGTAGTAAACTGTAATGTTTCTTGTTTTGAATGCAACAAAAATTGTATATTTGTAAATATTTTATTTGGTGTTTTTTGTAAATTAAATATTTGTCTGTGATTTAGCTCTGTGTTTTGGTTAATCATTCTTTTCTTTTGTTACAACTTATAACACGTAACAACTTATAACACGTAACATTAACATTCATCAATTGTTACAAGCATCTGAATTAAAGGCTGAAGTGGAAGGCTTTATTCTTTTAGTGTATGATCAGATTGTTTTCATTAAGAACTTTCAAGCAAATATCATACGTAATAGTATGGATCCAAAATGCAGGTTTTGTGACAAATAACAGGAAATCATAAAGAATTTAATCTGAGGATGTTCTATACTTGCGCCAAATGAATATAAAAATCGTCACAACAGAGTGGAGCAATAAACACTTTGGAAAATATATTAACACACACTGATATGAATATTACCTAGCACCGGTTACAGAAATAAAAGACACCACAATTCTATGGGATTACACCATCTTTACAGACAGGAAAATGGAAACAAATAGGACGGACATAATTATCAAAATCCGAAAAGAACAAAATTGTCTACTAATTGATATGGCTTGCCCAGCAAAGTGTAATATAACAACCAATGAATTTGAAAAAACTATCGAAGTTATATAGACCTGAAAATCAAAATGGAAAAAAATGTGGAAATTGAAAACAAAAATGCTACCCGTGATAGTTGGTGCGCTTGGAATGATAAAAAAGGAACACAACAACACATTTTAAAAAATCCCTAGAAATCCCAGCTTAAAAGATATTGTCTTGATAGGTACAGCTCACACAATAAGAACTTTGCCCATGTAACGCTAGTGATGTTATGTGAGGTAGAAAAGCAAATCATGAAATTTAGCCATAACAGCACACCACCACTACATGCCTTAGGTCTTACGGCAGACTTGGTCAGTAACGTTACCATAGTAGAAATCGAATGATGATGATGATGATGATGACTAGAAATATCGATGTTATGGTTTTCCTATTTGAATTTTTTGATAAATCTTAATTAAGTTGACGGTTGAATAAGGTCATGGCGAGTTCTATGAGAATAAGCTATCCGTTGAAATTCCCCTATCACATCTTTAGATATTTTAGCTTAACAACTTTTAAAATGTTACCATAACAATAGGAAATATGAATGCTGGTCGTTACTTTAGAAAGTAAGACTGTACAAATGAAAAGGTTTGAAATTTCACTGAAACAGGCGTTAAACACTTCCTTCCTTCCTTCCTTCCTTTCATTTTCGCACTGAAACCAAATAGAGTTTCTGATATGTCTTTCTGTGAGATTAGAACGGAATAATTTATTATTTCTGAAGTCGCGACCGGAGTCGTAAAACATTTCTTTCTTTCTTTCTTTCTTTCTTTCTTTCTTTCTTTATTTATTTATTTATTTATGACCATTCGTTGAAAGGCACGGTCCACAAGCGGACGTGAAAACAAGCTCTCCTACCATTCTGAAAATGAGATTTTAATTCTAGAGGCGAAGCACTCGTGCTAACAAAAGGAGAGATAAGCAGAATTATTTATTTTTTAAATGATTAATGAAAAATGTCATAAAACTATTTCTGAGCTTAGTTCTCTGGTTGGGACCCGGAAGGAAATGAGTACAACAGAAATCAAAGGAAATATTAATAATAATAATAACGCTGGCAAGACAAACCTCCGCATGGCCAATATCCAGAACCTGCCAATAAATCCAATGTTGATAAAGTTAATACTCATCGATGGTTACGTGCATCTGGATTAAAGTCTGAAACTGAAGGATTTATACTTGCAGCACAAGACCAAAGTCTTTTCACGAGAAACTTTCAGGCAAATATTATGCATAATAATATGGATCCAAAATGCAGGTTTTGTGATAAACACCAAGAAACAATAGACCACCTAATCTCAGGCTGTTCTGTGCTTGCCCCAAACGAATATAAAAATCGCCACGATAGAGTTGGGCAATATTTACATTGGGCAATGTGCAAACATTATGGAAAAGCTGTAAACAAACACTGGTATGAACATCATCCAGCACCGGTTACAGAAATAGAAGATGTAACCATTCTATGGGATTACATCATCTACACAGACAGAAAAATTGAAGCAAACAGGTCAGACATCATTGTTAAAAACCATAAAGAGAAAACTTGTCTATTAATTGATATGGCTTGTCCAGCGGATTGTAACATAGCAATCAAGGAATTTGAAAAACTGTCAAAATATAAAGACCTGGAAATTGAAATAGAAAAAATGTGGAAATTGAAAACAAGAGTTGTGCCAGTGATAGTAGGTGCACTTGGAATGATAAAAAATGGAACAAAACAACACATTGAAAGAATCCCTGGAAACCCCAGCTTAAGAGATATACAAAAAATTGTCTTATTAAGTACAGCCCACACACTAAGGAAAACTTTGTCTATGTAACGCTAGGGATGATAGGGAAGATAGAAAAAACATGAAATGGAGCCATAACAACACGCCACGACCTGCCTTAGGTCTTTCCGCAGACTTGGTTGGTAGTGTGACCATAGCAGAAATAGAAATATGATGAAAAATGACACAATAATAATAATAATAATAATAATAATAATAATAATAAGCAACAATAAAAATAAAAGGAAAAGGTAAATATGAGTATGCTTATAATTCATATTTCATGGATGTTTTGAAATCATTTAAACTTATCTGTGTGAAAAGCTTTCTGTCAGAAAAGGTTATAAATATTAACTTTTTTAAAAATTTTAATTTGAAATTATTTGAATGTTTTCAAATGAGAAAAATATGCTTTATTACGTGGTTGATTGATTTGTTTTTTACGGGTTATCAAGCATTTGTAGGCTATTTAAAGCCGAAACCCATTTATAATTAAAGGAGGTTACTTACAGTACCATGTGCTCTCAATCGATTCCTTCCCGCCTCTGAGAACATTATCACGTGGTATTAGTAATGTTTTCAAAAATTGGAAAAAAAATATCTTGGAGGGGTGCGTTTCTGTAGGATACACTTTTTTCTTTTTTTTTCTTTTTTTCTAAAAAAACATTCTTTAATTAAAAATTCTTGAGAATAGCTTTTTACTGTCAATTGCCGAATAAAAAATATTAAATTCAAATTTGGCGAGACAAATCGTCTGGCTGAGGAAGATAAAATGTTGCTCTATAGAGAGTTTTAGTTACTTGCAGAACTGCAACCAATCCCATCGTTCCCTGTTTTAAAAGTAAAAGGGGACGATAAATCAATGTCAGGAACGCGTCCTCCGTCAGTTCAAAGGAACATTCTAAAGATCATTTCCGAATTCAAACATATTCGGTCAACTCTTGAACGACGTCGTGCTTCCGTTTCCCCTAACCTATTTCACCGTTTTTATTTAACCTTCATTGGCCAATAAAACCAAACTGTCATTTATGTGTGACACTACACTTAGACCCTGAGAACTTTTCTTGCCTTAGTTTTCTTTCATTACAACACGACGTTTCAATACACATTCATAAAACACCAGTTGCCTAATGTCTTTGTGGACCGCTTAATTGCAATTTCCCGCCGAAAGGTACTTAAATACTTTTTGACGGTTGAGCTTCTTTTTCTTTCTTTCTTTCTTTCTTTCTTTCTTTCTTTCTTTCTTTCTTTTTCATTCTTCTAACTGGTTTGTTTCTTTCATTTTCTTTAATTTTATCGTTTTTTTTTTCTATCTTTATTTATTTCTGTATTTCGTTTTAATTTATTTTTATTCTTCTGATCCGTATTTCGTTTCTTGTTTATATTTCGTTATTTAGTTTGGCTTCCTTCGTTTTCGTTTCCTTGTATGGTTTTATGACATTTTCAGTAATCATTTAAAAAATAAATAATTCTGCTTATCTCTCCTTTAGTTAGCACGAGCACTTCGCCTCTAGAATACCTCATGTTTCCTGTTTAAGATTTGGTTTCCGGCTTTCTCTTTTCCAGTCTTTTCACTCTTACGTAGCCCCCTGCACATCAGTGGTGTTACCGCCTTGCTCGGGGTGATATGGTAAAAAAATAAAATAAAATAAAATAATGGACTATTCCATTTTGATTGAAAGTCGAGAAAGATAAATGAGAGACGTTACTTTGTTTCATTGAAATAAATAAATAAATGGGTAGATTTTGAAGGCTGTCACAATGCGTTTGGGGGAATAAAGGAAGGTAAAGAAGGTGTTGGGTATTACCTATTTATTATTCATTAATATTTCGAGATTAAAATCTTATCTTCAGAATGGTAGGAGAGCTTGTTTTCACGTCCGCTCGTGGACCGTGACTTTCAACGAATGGTAAGAAAGAAAGAAAGAAAGAAAGAAAGAAAGAAAGAAAGAAAGAAAGAAAGAAAGTGTTGATTCTTTCCTAATTACTGTCTTTCTTTTTTTATCGTTGTTTTTCCTGGATTTCTTTCATTCTTTCGAGGTTTTTTTTTCTCGAATTTTTTTTTTCTTTTGTTATTTCTTTCTTTCATTTAATTTTCGTTTTATTGCCTTTTGGGGGGGGGATGCAGATTAATAGGCTTGTATAAACAGAAAATAACTGGAGAGGTAAGAAACAGAAAACCCTGTCGTCACAAAAGATACGGAGACCGTGCTACGGCTATTACTACGCACAAAGAAATGCGAAACATAACAATGGCGTCACTGATAGGATATTTAAATTCGCTGAATGATCCAGAACATATCGAAACATGGATAATAACTTTTGCTGCCTTTATAAGAATTAAAAAAATTAAGAGACTCGAAAAACGACGGAAGAGAAAACGAGATAATAGATTTATTTCTTGCTACAGTTGGGTGAGAAGCTGTGAAGAGAAATTTCACAATGTGTTACCCGAACGAATTAGAAAAAATTACATTTGAAGAAATTGTGAAAATTATAAAATAGAACATGCTACAAAAACAAAAAATAGATTACTTAATTTTTGGAGTTTGAGTTTGATTTTTGTCTAACGGCATATCAACACCTCTGTGGGTTATTTAATACCAAAAACTTGGGGTTTTCAGGTATTTTTTTAATGTTCGGCTATAGTGAGAAGATTGATTTAGTCAGATTTTGATGAAACATTTTTGTTTTATTATTTGTTATTCTAGAAAACTGAAAATGTCTTCTAGTTTTGTATTAAAAAATGTTTTGCTGAGAATATTTTTTTTTCAAAAATGTGTTATGGTAATAATTTTTCCTTCAAAAATGTATATTTTTCTATAAAAGTCTATTTTTGTGTATATATTTCTATAAAGTCTATCTTTATACTTTCATAGTGTTTTGACCCCAGTTTGGGGGTTAACTATTTGACCATAGCTGGGACCCTAACAGGTGCTACCACTCCGGGTCAGGGTGGACCTGGAAACAACAGCAATTAAGAGGTAGTTCTATGCTCCTCCCAATCAGAGGCCTTGCTGCTGGATGCAGTTTACTGTCATGCCCAGGACCCAAGTTTTTTTAAACAAGACAAGCATCAAATGAGTCCATTATACAACACTTACATAGATTGAAAGAATGAGCCAAGTATTGTGAATTTGAAAAATTGGGAGCACAGAAAATGAAAAGACAGAAAATGACTATAGAAGATGAATTGATTCTTCTTAGGTTAATTGAGGGTTTTCAAGACCAAAATCACAGTTGAAAAATACTAGAATGTTTACAGAGTAGCAGAATGAGTTTGGAAGCGAGCGTTGCGTTTTTGCAACAATTAGAGTTGATTAGAGAATTTAATCAACCAAAAAAAGAATTTGAGGCAAACAGAATGAGCAAAACCGAATCCATAATTTAATGTAGATATTGTAGAAAAAATATCACGAGAGAGACTATTACAAATGCTTAGCTCTCAGAAAAACATGTTCAAGTTGCAAAAACGAGATCATTTTCATAATGCATGCAAATACTGAATGTGTATCCAAAAAGCTGAAATATTTACAATGAATACACAAAAAGAGATAGAGAAAAAACAAGGATAAATGGCTAAGTATTTAACATGCAAGTTGATACAGGCAGTGAAGTTACGCTGATACTAAAAAATTGCTGGAAAAATTAGAACGATCTAAAATTAAAAATAAATGCAGCGTACAGTTAAAGCAATTTGATGGAATGACCATAAAAACAATGGGTACATTTCAAGGCAATTTTGAAAACGACAAGCGTTTTGAAAAAAATTCTATTACAGTTGTAGCATGCCAAAAAGATCATGAATTATTACGGATTGATGTATTAAAAGTAGATACAGCGAAACTAATCAGATCCCTGGAAGCAGACGTCAACGTAATAAGATTATTGAAAGGCTAAAAAGCAAGCGTTTAACTAAAGAAAAAGTATCAGCCAAAATATATAGAGTTACGAAAAGTTCCAATTCACATCCGACCTTTGGTAATAACCAAATTAAACCAAATGATACGGCAAGGCATACCAGAAAGTGTAACTCAAGGTGATGGTAATTGGGCGTCAATGACAGAAGCGATAAAGAAACCTGGCGGAAATTTAAGGATATGAGGTGATGACAAGATAGGGGTAAATCACCAAATATGTTCAGACATGTTTCCTTAGCCTACTATCAAAACTGCGAGCCACTAGTTATCAAAACTGGAGTATTTTACACAAATTGATCTCAAGTCAACATACAATCAAATAGAAATTGACGAGAGACACCCCTATAGGCTTATTAAGATGGACTCGTCTAATATTTGGGATAAACACTTCCAGCCATATTTTTTCCAAAAGCAATCGAAAGAGTCTTATTAAGAAAAATAAAAAATATGATAATATACCAGGGTGATATAGGTGTAGGGGGGGGAACTAAAGAAGAATTAAAATATAAAACAGAGCAAATTTTGGGGAGATTAAAAAAAGGCATTCTTGACCATAAACAAAAATAAATGTAATTTTGACTGTAAGAAGATTTCATTTTTAGGATATCAAATATCAAAAGAAGACATATCACCTGATGATAGACTAGCAAAGAAAATATCAGAAATAGCTGCTCCAACAAATAAAAAACAATTAGAATCCTGTCGCAGCCTCATCATCAGCATCATTCTGCGGCCTCGGCCGAAATAGAACTCACTACACCCTTCCGGGTCCGTGTTCGAATTCCAGTTGAATTCGTTGCATTCACCTACGCGCAAATACCCTTGGGAAAGGTATTAATCCGTCTATTCCCTCCAGTTATGGGTTAAATAACAGGACAGACTGGGTTCTTTAGCCTTGGTTGACAACCAGTCTACTGCAGAAAGCAATGGCAACTTACTGCGGGATAACCTTCTGTCCAGTCACTCATGTCTCTTTCAAGACATGATCGCCCAAGCGTGTATCACGTATGGCATTTAACTGACTGACACCCTTCCAGTATTCCCTATTTGTCATAGCTCCTGTAAAGTCTTCCACGGCGATAGATGTATCTCTATGTATCCTGTCTGGAAAGGTTAACTTACGAAATCGATTGTGAGATGATGGGTGCCTCCATAATACAAGCGATGAAACAAGTTCATCTGTGGCACGTGCACAATGCCCAGCAAACTGGACACGTCTCTTTTGAACTAAGGTTGATACTCTTGGTAGGTCTCCATATATCATTTCTAGAGTTGGGTGGTTTCGCCATGAAAGATCAAGTACTCTTCTGAGAAGACGAGTATAACATCCATCTAAACGGCGCTGTTGTTTTGCTGGAAGAGACCAAGTTTCAGATCCATAGAGTAAGATTGGTTCAATAAGTGAGCGAAAAACTTGCATTTTGATCTTACGATTAAGATTGGATTCCCAGATCTTATCCATTTTGTTACAAACAGTCCATGCTATGCCTTTTCTGATATCAAAGTCTTTTTCAGAATTCTTGATGTGTGATCCTAGATATTTGTAGTCTTCAACGCGTTTAAGGATATTATTCGAGAGAGTTTTAATTTCATGAGTGCTGCGAATGTTAATTGGCATACACTCAGTTATGGTTTCATTCGGGTGAAGCCCTGAACAGTTTGCTGCTGATTCAAGAGAAGATAGGAGTGTCTGAGCACTAAGGAGGAAGCAGCCTACTGCTTCCACTTGTTATGAGTTTTAACAAAAGGGCGACCTTGACTACGCACGCAACAACCAGCAGCCAGAAGAATTGTCGCTGACAACTGACCCCTTATCAGTGTTACGTTCGCCGAAATTGGCCCTTTCTTGGCGCGGCGGGCAGTGTCATAGTTAGTATCTGTTCTCAGATACTCACTATCTGCTCGCCGTCGTGGAAGTAATAAACAGCTAAGACGAGCTTTTGACAAGCAATGACCAGCTAAGACCAGCTTTGTACCCAGTTACCGCATAAGCGGTGGCTGGGTAATCTTTGACCAATGGCCTTAGCGTCGGCGCACAGATTCCACGCGTTAAAAACTGACCTTGTTTCACAACTCGCTCCCATGGGGGATTAGGCTAAACCTGATCATAGTGTAGTATCTGTTCTCAGATACTCTCTTCCTATTCGTCGACTGCCTGCAGCATTCGGCACTTGGTGGCGGGTGGGAAGGTTTAAAAGCAATGACCAGTTAAGACTAGCTTTGTACCAAGTTACCGCGTAGGTGGGGGCTGGGTAATCTATGACTGCGTTCGCACCGGGGTCCCTACTTATAAAACCGACCTTGTATCACATCTGCCTCAGCGGGAGAGGATGGATAGATAATTCCCTTCTTGGCCCAGAGAGTAGATCAAAGTGTAGTATCTGTTCCACGCGCTCCCTCATACAATGTTCCGCGACGGACAGCTCCCTCCTTACTGAATAGCAGACAAACAGCACCACCAAGGACTCAGATAACAGGAAGTTAGAACTAGTACTCTCCCACAATGACCAGCAGCATTCCTATGGCTGGAAGACCCTGCCAAAATGCCCACTGAATCTGCAGGAGTTTCTCAATAACGTTGAGGATTATGAGTACCTGATTAAGGAAGATGGTTTGTAGGTCGACCCCAAAGAAGTCGAAAAATAGCTCTCAGTACTGTCATTGTCAAGAAAAGTTAGCCGTTCATCTAAAACAACGTTTTCAAGACCTTCACATCCCTTGAATTCATACTCCAGCAGATCATCCGTGGTGTTGAGCCCTCTATGTGGGATGTGCTAATGCCCACAGCTGATGATTGTATGGCCTTTGTCAACAGAGAGTTTATCACAAAAGACATCATCCTCCGAACCGAATACAGAAGCATGAGGAAGACAACAGTGACAGCCTATGAAGTTCCTGCCCATGTAAAAGGCGAAGCGCTGGCTGTTTATTATAAGCAGTTCAGCGAGATCCTCAACATATCCCCAGATTGAAAGTTTAGGGCATGGAGCTTCAACTTCATGTTATCCAGACATGCTTTTATCTCCATCTCCAGCGTTTTGGACATCGGTGGTAGGTCAGTTCCAGTCATCATGGCTGATAAAAAACGCGCATACTGGAAGTGCGGCAAGAGTTGCTCGTTCATACCCCGATAAAAAGTTTTGGTCACCGATCAAGCACCCACTTCGACAACCTCAAAGGCCAGCAATAAAAAAGAAACTGCCTTCAATGTGTCGCAGCTCTTTGCCTATGAAGACCCTGTGTCAAGGAAAGGGGAAGGTGAAAGGCAGCCGGTTCTCGTTTTCGACAAGCCGTTTGTACTCCCGGAAACCGTCAACCCAACACCAATGCAGCAGCAAGGTTGAACCGAACACAGGACCCTGGACCAAAAACGATACATCTTTCGGCAGGATCCAAAAGATAAAAGAACTGAAAGTGGGTCTGAATAGGCGGGAGTCACCACCACGCCCTGCTTCATCCGAGAGTACTCCTTGTCATGAAGAAATGCGGGGATAACAACATCGAAGACCCCCCCACTCGATTTCCGCGATGGTCCGCGTCGGAACAGGATCACATCAGGTATTGGAGATGGTCCAAGAATCCAAGAGTAGTCCCCTAGAACAAAGCCCACTTGTCATCACAGACTGTAATGAATTTTATAGACTGAAACATTTTTGTGGCTGAAAGGTCCATATTTTTGTTCGTCCATCATTTTATGAAGCTCTAAAACTAACGACGTCGGCGTCATATCCCAAGTTGGCATCATCTGAACTGAGATGGCCGAAGGCAACATGGGAGAAGCCGTCGGCGTCCTATTCCGATCATATTTCAGAGCGACGCCCAACAACAAGGTAAATGTCTCTCAATGGCTCTTTGGTTAACTACTTTAAATGGCAAAGGTCTGAGGTCTGATGTCGGAGTCACGCAGAGTAAACTTAGAAAAGTCTAAACCTAGGATGACTGTTTATTGGATATTCAACACATCTCTGCTGAATTCGAAGGATATTCGTGACCAATTGTTACAAACCACAGAGATGGAACTGACGGGGGCTGGGGTGGGGAACGAGTGGTGGAGCCACCTTAAGTCAGTTATCAGGACGACTCAACGGAGATGGATTAGCAGTGTAAACGGCGACAAAATCTAGTTTAGAGGTGGCTATCCAATCAGGAGAGAGTGAGGGTGTATTTGTACCTAAGGCCATACTGGCCTCCACGCTTATCAAGAAGAGCCAAGCTCTCGTATTTAGGGCTAGGTTAAAGAAAATGTCTTCCGAGGAGACGAATATGGCCGTTGAACTACGGTAAAAGGAGTCGCGAAGCGCGTCTGACCGATACTTCCTTACCGTCATACCGGACAGCCGACGAGTGACCACAAATAAAAGCATCTGCGAAGACTTTCAGACTTATTTCCGAGAGATTTTAACCGAGAAACCTGGACTGTGAAACTTCGACACCTATTTAGCCGACTTCACCCACCTCCAGGCCGCCAAAGCGGCTGGTTGCGAAAGGTCCATCACTGAGAAAGTCTGAGACGCGCTGAAGCATGTTGGCCGGGACAGAACCCCAGGTCTGAATGGTCTTCCCTACGAGGTGTACTTCAGGCTGTCGTCTGTGTTGTTCCTCTGCTGGCACTGATGTTCAACTACTGGTTGAGGATGGGGAGTATACCCCAACGCTTTACTAAGGCCGTCATCAAGTTGCTACACAAGGACAAAAGCGGAGGGGATGGGTTAGCCAATTTTCGCCCTTTGACTATGCTAAACGCAGACTTGAAGATTTTGGTGAAGGTCTTGGCCAACCGTTTGCAACTTGTCCTTATCTGATTGGCCCCGACTAACTTGTGCTGTGAAGGGCATGACTATTCAGGACAACCTTCATTTGGTTCGCCAGATCATTAAAAAAAATCAATGGTGAAGCCGCGCTGATAAATTTGGATGAGTCCAAGGTATTTGATAGGGTAGACCATCGCTTTCTCGGGATTGTTCTTATGTCCGCTGGCTTCGGGCCGCAATTCTGCTCCTGGATCCGCCTCCTCTACAAGTCTCTGGGGGCCTTGGTGGAGGTAAACGGTGTGAGATCGGAGCCTTTCACTTTGTCTCACTCCATTAGTCAAAGTTGTCCGCTTTTGCCTACACTGTACATTCTTGCGCTGGAGCCATTGCTACACAAATTAAAGGCTTTTCCCGATGCTTCGTGTGATCACTTTGCCTGGTGTCTCCAAACCGGCCAAGCATTTCGCCTACGATGTGTCCGTGTTCGTTAAAAACGCCACCGAAATGCCCGAGGTCGGCAAATAAATTTGAAGGTATGAGACGGTAACAAAGGCTAAGTTCAACTGCAATTGGGTGAGTGGGAGGAAGTATCCCTTCAGAATACTCGGTGTACGGTTCGGTTCCAGCTTCTCGCTGGAGTTGAATTGTTCTGATGTTCGGAAGCAGGTCGAGAAAACAGTGCGACTGTGGGATTGTTTTTTGGTTGTTTTGTTTTTATAGTCTATCAACCTTGGTGGGTCATTTATTGCCAACTAATTTTTTATTTATTTATGGCTAGTAATTCCTTTTTCTTTTAACAATTTATTGTTGTTTTTTTATATAAATTTTGTGTGTAGTAATACATTTTCTTTTCGAGTATCAAAATTCATTGGGATTTGTTTTTAAGGGCAGGGTTCCCAAGTCCTACCCTTGTTATTCAACCCATAACTGGAGGGAAGGGATGGATTAATACCTTTTCTAATGGTACCAGTGCTTAAGTGAATGCAGGGTATTCAACTGGAATTTCCTGTGGAATCGAAGGAATCTTTTCTTGAAGGGGAGAGTGGAATAGTGCGGCTCGCACATCTACCCTCTCATCCTTTACCGGCTCTCCGTCCTTCCGCTGCCGTCTACCGAACGAAGTCAATTCGTTAGGGTCTTTTCCAGTTTCCTTTGAAGAGACAAGTCTCTCCTGATAAATCGCCAGGTCTGCTGCCTCCATCCTAATGAAGGCGATCTGGGATTGCCAAGCGTTGAGACCAGCCAACACATTCTCCGCTTGAATTTTCTGGGTCGGATGCGCACGCTAGTGGAACCCGAAGAAGGCAAACCCTGGAAGGAGAGCACCGGCTGATCTTTCCCGTCCTTGGAAAGTGTGCATACGGGCAAAACGGAGGCCAAGAGATCTTCCCCAGACGAATGTGCATTCGACAAAGAGTGTCGTGGCCAACTAAGCTGCCTCTTGAAGGTGAAGAGTCGTCCTTCACTCAGTAGTTGTCTCCTAAGGCATTGTATCATGTGATAGCGAGGGGTGGAGCTGCCAAAACAAACTCCGTAACAAGCTTGGCCTTACGAATAAGGAGTTTCGCTTCGCTCCGCCTTGGGCGCCTGGGTTGAAATGTCTCAACAACAACAAGACATCACTCACCTGGCTGGTGATGCAAGAGGCTCTCTGGGTCATCAAGAACCTTCGTGCAGCGAGGCTGGCAATTTCTGCTGAGTGCGTGCAGTGTCGGGCGCCCGTTGTGCAGGCTGATTGGACGGAGAGTTCCTTAGTCCTGGAAGGTCAGAAACAAGAAGAGGCAGAAAGTTGCAAAAGTGGAACAGAGTGGAAAATGGAAGAAAGTGAGAATGAAAAGACAGACGAATATGAAGAAGAAAATGGGGAAAGAACAAGATCACCATTTAAGAGAAAACAAGAAAGGCAAGAGAAAGGACAATAAAATACAAAAATAATCCAGGAGTCAAAAAAAAAAAAACGAAAAAAAAAAAGGAGTACGATCCCTCCGGTTCAGGGAAGTGTAATATCGTATATAAATTATTAGGTAAGTATAAATCTATATATATAAAAGACAAGACGTTTGTGCGTGTGTGTTTGTCTATCTGTCTGTATGTCCTTTATAAAAATCCACAATTTTTATTCGATTCTCACCAAACTTCACACAAATATTCTTTAGGCTTCCGGTCAGGTCATGGGCTACTTATTTTGTCGGTTTTCTCCAAATATTGGAAATCGATACTCTGTTATCCGATCAGGTCTGATCATGATCAAGATTTCAGCACTTTTATCGTGGTTCTTGCTGCAGAATTTGCTCTAACATGGTAAAATTATAGTTTTTAGTCTCAAAAATTACTAGATCTTCACAGACGACTCATTTTCCCCGATATCGGAAATCGATACCCCCGATATTCCATCGAATCTGATCAAAAACCGATATTCAGCCATCAATATGGCTCATTTTCTCCAATTTTACTCCCGATGAGTACGATAGGTTTTCATAGGCTTACTTAGGTTAGTTTATCCTTGGATGACTTATTTGACTCTGATATTGGAAATCGATACCCCGATATCCTATCGGGTTTGATCAAGATCAGGTTTTCAGCTCTTTTATTTTGGTTTTTGCTTCGGGTTTGGCTCTAAGTAGGTATAATTGTAGTTCTTAGTCTCAGCCATAATACCATTTACTCAAAGGACTTATTTAGCTTTCAAAATTCAGTTTGCGACGGAAAACTTATTTGACATCGATACCGAAAATCAAAATTTGACTTACAGTCATTCATTTTTCTTTCAATCTACGGTTTCGCTTTGACTGGAAACAACTATTACATTTTAGTCTTTCGTGCCAACGTCCAAAGAGTCTGAGCTCCAGGACCATGGATTAGTTTCAAAGCTTTCATTACACCCGATCAACGCCGAGCTATACTGCTAATAGAGAATACCTGGAGAGGTAAGAATCAGAAAAACTTGTCGTCAAAAAGGACATAGACAGCTGTGCTACAACTACCACTACACACAAAGAAATGCGAAACATATTCATTTTCGTTGTTTCTTTCTTTCTATCTTTATTTATTCTTATTGTTTTAATTTCTTGTTTCTTTCTTTTGTTCTTCTTTCGTCCCGTCGACTTGCTTTTTTTCATTTTTCTTTTCTTTTATTGTTTCTTTTTTCTCTTTTCCATTTCGTTTTGTTTTTATTGTTTCTTTCTTTGTTTCTTACTTTGATTGCTTTGGATGGGAAATCTCTTTATAAAGTTGACAATCCACATTAAGGAAATATGTACAATTTTTCCCGAATAATCATTTATCTGTAAAAACCGTGTGCTAGTTTTATGATCAGTTTTTTTTAACAGAATAAAAAAAGGGGTTGCACTATAAACTGTATTTGTTTTTTTTATTTCGTTTTTTTTTTAATATTTTAAAACTCACGCATTTTGATTACTGCTTGCACTATACAATCTTTTTTTTTTTTTTTGAGGGATTAAAATTAATGTAAAAGAATTCAAGAGTCGCACTGCGTGTGAAATCAGCTTATACACGAGTATATTTATCATCGTCTATTGACCTGAATATTCGAGAAATCTTATGAAAGAAAAATATGAACCCTCCGACAGGATTCGAACCTGCGTCTCCCTTAGCAGAAGAAACTATTGTTAGATCCGACATGCTTACACCGATGCGACCAAAAAAAGTCGGTCATGTATGACTGAATAGTGTCTTTAAGCGAACATATCTCACTGGTTGCCCCTAGGCATGAATTTACACGAGCTACTAGACTAGCAACTAGGTCCCGCACTTTTACAGTGAAACCGATAAAATTTAACCGCAATTTCTACTCAAATAGCTTCTTTTCTCGCACTTCCTGTCTGTGGATTTCCCTTTCATATATTTGCTTCCCCGACAGCGACAATCTCCAGGAGTTTAAATATAAGGTCAATAGACATCTCCTATCGCACTAACTCGCATCCATTCTCTCAAGCTAGATTAGCAACTAGGTCCCACCTTTTTACAGTGAAACCGATAAAATGTAACCGCAATTTCTACTCTAACAGCTTCTTTTCTCGCACTTCCTGTCTGTGGATTTCCCTTTCATATATATATGGTTCCCCGACAGCTACAATCTCCAGGAGTTTAAATGTAAGGTCAATAAACATCTCCTATCTTGCTAACTCACATCATTTCTCTCAAGCTCTTTTCTCCATCCACTCCAACCCCATTACATCGGTATTCTCATCCATCTATTACCCTACTTCTGACATTTCCTATAACTAACCCCTCTTTCTAATCACTTTCCCCTATGTAACCCCCTACGCAACAATGGCAGTAAAAAAATATCCTTATCATAGCTTTTTAAAATTTAATATTAGCTCACTTTTTTATCACTAAAGGATTTCACTTGCTGTTCCCTTACCATCAGTTGTACAGTTAAGCTGACAACCGCATGTCAGGTTGACAATTTTTCGAACATTCTTATATTTTAATAAATAGGTTAAGTCATTCTCCTCGATTTTGTAATGTTTATTAAATCTCTATTAAAGAAGACACAAATGAAAACAGACAATTGCTAGTGTGCATTTATTATTAGTTATTTTTAAACTGCGACACTCGTCTTGCTCCAGTAGCAACATTCTTAGCAACGCAAAATTTCGAAATAATTCAAATAAAATATTAATAATGACAAATGTAAAATTAGCCATTTCAATACAAGAAAATTTCGAAATAATTCAAATAAAATATTAATAATGACAATTGTAAAATTAGCCATTTCAATACAAGAAAATTTCGAAATAATTAAAATAAAATATTAATAATGACAATTGAAAATTAGCCATTTCCATAGAAGAAAATTTCGAAATAATTAAAATGAAATATTAGTAATGACAATTGTAAAATTAGCCATTTCCATACAAGAAAATTTCGAAATAATTAAAATAAAATATTAATAATGACAATTGTAAAATTAGCCATTTCCATAGAAGAAAATTTCGAAATAATTAAAATGAAATATTAGTAATGACAATTGTAAAATTAGCCATTTCAATGCAAGAAAATTTCGAAATAATTAAAATAAAATATTAATAATGACAATTGTAAAATTAGCCATTTCCATAGAAGAAAATTTCGAAATAATTAAAATGAAATATTAGTAATGACAATTGTAAAATTAGCCATTTCCATACAAGAAAATTTCGAAATAATTAAAATAAAATATTAATAATGACAATTGTAAAATTAGCCATTTCGATACAAGAAAATTTCGAAATAATTAAAATGAAATATTAGTAATGACAATTGTAAAATTAGCCATTTCAATACAGGAAACTTTAGGCTTTTATGAATTGACAATTACGATCGATTAACATATACAAAATAGTTTTACCTTAAAACAGTTGTTCAGGAAATTAGATTCTTTATGTTCATTAAGTATTGTTCCTTCTAGTGTTTATGAAAGTTTCCTATTAAATCTTTTCTTTTAAACCAGTGGGGAAAGTCAAACATCTTATGATTATTTTCTATTTGAGTTCAAGCTTCGCTCACGATCTCGGTGTTTTGAACAGGAGTAAAGGTTTATACCGTGTTTCTGGTTGAGGATTGGGTTTCTAATTCCTTCCTATGTTTTCACATTCTATTTCATTAACAATATCCCATTGTGTTGTAGCGGTATTATCGCCTTCCTTGGGTGAATTGATTAAAACAAATGGATTCTTAATACAAAAGGCAGAATGTATAAATGAAGCAGGAAGATCGAAATATAAAAATAATTCAAAGAACTCAGTTTTTAAATGAGGCTGAAAAATTTAAAATCGAATTAAAAACCAAAAGATGACGATAATATTGTATAAACAAATCAATTTTGAAATTAGGCCGAAAAATCGAGGATCAAATTAAAAGCAAAAAAATGTAATAATATTGAATAAAGGGCTCAGTTTTTTTACTAGGTTGAAAAATCGAGGATCAAATTAAAAAAAAAAAATGTAATATTATTGAATAAAAAGGACTCAATATTTAAATTAGGTAAAAAAATCGAGAATCAAATTAAAAGCAAAACAATTATGATAATATTGAATAAAGGGTTCAATTTTTAAATCAGGTCGAAAATTCTAGGATCAAATTAAGACCAAAAAATAATAATAATATTGAATAAAGGGCTCAATATTTAAATTAGGTCGAAAATCCTAGGATCAAATTAAAACCAAAAAATGATAATAATATTGTATAAAGAGCTCAATATTTAAACTATGTCGAAAAATCGAGGATCAATTTAAAAACAAAATAGATGATAATACTATTGAATAAAGGGTTCAATTTTTAAATCAGGTCGAAAATTCTAGGATCAAATTAAAACCCCAAAATGATAATTTTGAATAAATGGGTCTATTTTTTAACTAGGCCGAAAATTCTAGGATCGAATTAAAATCAAATAATAATACTAATGAATAAAGTTCACAATTGTTAAATAAGGCTGAAAATTTTAGGATCGAATTAAATGCAAAAAATAATAATAGTGTGTGTGTGTGTGTGTGTGTGTGTGTGTGTGTGTGTGTGTGTGTGTGTGTGTGTGTGTGTGTGTGCGCGCGCACGTGCGTGCGTGTGTGCGTGTGTGTGTGTGTCACTATAGAATCACTATTGGTAATAGTAAAAACCTCTGGGCGATTTGCATAAAAATACTAAACTAAACGAATGAAAGTTTAAAGAAAGAAACTGATGACATTGCAGGCTTTTCTCTTTATTCAAAAATGTCTTTCGCGTGATTCAGTCGAGTAGCTTTCTTTCTTTCTTTCTTTCTTTTATCTCTCTCTCTCTCCCACCTCTCTCTCTTCCTTTCTCTCTCTCTCTCTCGTTTTCTTCTTTCTCTTTCTTTCTTTCTCTCTCCTCTTTCTCCTTCTCTTGTTCATTCTTTGTTTTGCTTTTTTCCTTACTTTAAAGGAATTTTCGCGAAGATTCATTTTACTTCAGATTTTATTTTAGATGAACAGACAATCGTCGTCTTGTTAAAGCCAAAATTGCCCAAAAAAAAAAAAAAAAAGATAATATCAAGTAAAAAAAATTGCATATAAGACGAGAGCAGTTTTAACTATTTTTTCGTTGTTGCTTTTTTGTTTTATTCATTTTTATTTATTTATTTATTTTACTGTTTTCTAATTTTCAGTGCCTCGGCTTTTTTTTTTTTTTTGTCGATAATCTCGACCCAGACCTCCAGAGTAAAGAAGCCATACTTTACTCGACTTTTCTTTCCTTTCTAAAAACTCAACAAGACAGTAGATGCCTGTCGTCTACCTCCCTATAAAGCCAAAAATAAACAGAAAAAAATGGAATGTTACTAGTACACACACACACACACATTAATATATATATATACTTAAATGGTGAGTTAGTAGTCGATAACAGTGTACGTGTGTTATTTTATTTAAGACTGATTTCTTTTTGCCATAAAAATCGTCCCAACTATTTTTACGCCTCAGACATTTAACTGCGCAGCAGTTTTATAAGAATAAATGAACGAAACTTATTGATGCAACGAAATTGTATTTGTCTTTTTTACACCTTTTAGTTTTAGTTTTCTATCTTTTTGCTTGAAAAACTTGTAATAATTCATAATTGTAGAAACAACAAAATTAACCCATGAAAAAATATAATTCACTGATTAATAATCTAAACAAGGTAAGCAGTAGGTCCGCGGACGTTGCTTACAATGCGTGCTTAAAGTTCGTGTCTTGCTTAAAATTGGCGAGCCCAGTTAAATTTACAGCCTATTGCGTCCTCTTCAGCATTTAATTTTCTTAGGAAAAAAAATCCCTTCTTTTCTCCCTTAGGTATGTGGGTAAATGTTCGTTTTAGGTGCCGACGGCTTTTCCCCCTTCAAATTTATCCAAAATCTTTCTCATTGGCTTCTTCACGATTTTAAAATTACAGTATTCCTTCTCCATAGTCTGGCGGTGTTTAGAGGTCCCAGTCTACCTTGTTATTTAACACATACCGGTAAATTTTCGTTGTAAGTCCCGATGCTTTTCCCCTTCAAATTTATCCAAAATAGCATTATTTCTGTGCAAATGTATATGCTGAACTCAAATCAACAATTAGTTATTGAAGAAACTTACCTTTTTTGCTTTGAAAGTCCATAAAAAAAACGAACTATATCTTGCACTTTTTCTCTCCCGTAACTCTCACGAAGTCATGTAATTAACTGCAGAATGACGTTCTACGTAGGCAGAATTTTCTATCGAATTTTGGTCGTTTTTCTTCCTTTACTGAAACTTCCGGTGATGTACTTCCTGTAATGAAAGTAACAAGCGTAGAAATACAATAGCGCATTACTTTTATTACTGGAAGTACATCGCCGGAAGTATCAGTAAATGAAGAAAAATTGAACAAAAATCTGCCAAAATTCGTTGCATTACGCAGTACGTAATTCTGCAGTTAATTACATAACTTTGTGAGAGTTACGGGAGAGAAAAAGTGCAAGATATAGTTCGTTTTTTTTATGGACATTTAGATTTAAAAAAAAAAAGGCAAGTTTCTTCAATAACTAACAGTTGATTTGAGTTCAGCATATACATTTGCACAGAAATAATGCTATTTTGGATAAATTTGAAGGGGAAAAGCGTCGGGACTTACAACGAAAATTTACCGGTATGTGTTAAATAACAAGGTAGACTAGGACCTCTAGACATCGCCAGACTATGGAGAAGGAATACTGTAATTTTAAAATCGTGAAGAAGCCAATGAGAAACAGTTATACTTTTTCCCCCCAAAGAAGCCGTTGCAAATCAAAGAGAATAGAGAAAATGGACCTATAATGGTTGCCTACGTTCTGAAGAGACAAGGCACTTTTTTTTTAAATTAAAAAGCGGTGATTCTGGTGAAAAATTATATTTTCATCGTTGTTTTTGGTTTTTTACTCTGGCAATTAATCAAGGAATGTCTAAAGACAATGATGAAATCAGTTAAAGCAATGTTTGCCTTAATTTGACAAACAAGATACTTTGCAATAATTTAACATTTTGTGAATATTCATAATTCTTTATACACCTAAATTATCTTCAGAAAACATATTCGTCGATTGATGAATCTAATCCATGTATGCAATATGGCCACATCAAAGGAGACTTATTGCATACCCTGTATATATTGCTTCGAAGGTATGCAATCTAAACTTATTTATAAATGGAACATTGTGTGTGTGTGTGTGTGTGTGTGTGTGTGTGTGTGTGTGTGTGTGTGTGTGTGTGTGTTACCTATAGACTTCGAGACGGCTGAACAGATTTTCTTGAAAATTTACACAGTTGTACTATAAGCGTCTGCGAGTGTTCTTAGCTAGGTTTTGTATCAAGGTACCCCCGATAAATATCAAAAATCGATAATCGAAAAAATCGGGCTATAGAAGGAGTGGTCTGATTTTAATCAAATTTGATACACTCATAGACAAAGACATAAGAAACGATATTCAGAAGTTTCAAGGTTTCAGTTCTTACAATAGTGCAGAAAATCGATAATATATATATATATAAATATATAAAAGGCAAGATGTTTCTGTGTGTCTCTGTTTATCTGCCAGTACGTCTGTATTTTTTCAGCCCTTTTATTTTAGTTTTTGCTTCGGGTTTTGCTCTAAGTAGGTATAATTGTAGTTCTTAGTCTCAGCCACGATACCATTTACTCAGAGGACTTATTTAGCCTTCAAAATTCAGTTTACGACAAAAAAACTTATTTGACATCGATACCAGGAAATGAAAATTTGACTTACATCCATTCATTTTCCTTTCAGTCTATGGTTTCACTTTAACTGGAAGCAACTAGCTTTTTAGTCTTTCGAGCCAACGTCCAAAGAGTCTGAGCTCCAGGACCATGGATTAGTTTTGAAGCTTTCATTACACCCGAGCAACGCCGGGCTATACTGCTAGTATTACATATTGCAAAGAATTATATCTACTTTAGGCATTAATGCGTATATATTGCTTACAAGGTGTGATTAAAAAGAACATTGTAAGAGACAGGAAAGTAGAATAAATAAAAGAAATCTGGGTGGACCTGAAACAGACTACCACTCGTTGTTTTTCATTTTTTTTTTTTTTTTTTTTTTTTTTACTTTTTTCAGCGCAGTCCTATCGATTGACAAAAAAAAATGAAAAATTTCAATATTTAAACATTTTCTGGGAGGGATCAGTTTCTCATACAACGTTATAGTAAATCGAGCCTCCATTTTGAAACCAGTAGCCGGTACGACATTACCGCCACCTGTAAATTTGTTCATTATCAAATGTTTTGGACTTTTTTCAGTGCAATATTATCTTTTACAACTTAAACTTTACGAATGACAAAAAAGACATTTTCAAAATTTTCAGTATTTAAACAAATTTTTTTTTTATTTTTTGTGGTGGGGGACCAGTTTTTCATACAACCTTATAGTGGTTTGAAAATGGAGGATCGATTTACTTTAACGTTGTATGAGAAACTGGCCCACCACCCAAATTTGTTTAAATATTGTAATTTTTCTAAATCTTTTTTTGATAATCAGAAAGTTTGAGTAACAATCGATGGACCTGCGCAGAAAAAAGTAAAAAACAAAAAAAAAAGAAAGAAAAACAACGAAATTAAACATGGCGATAGTCTGCTTCAGGTCCACCAAACGCTGTAATGAGAAACATAAAACTCGTATGTGCGTTGTGGTGCAATTGATGTCGGCTCGGAATGAGCAATCGGATAGCGGAGTTCGAATGCTAGTTGAATTCGTTGCATTCACTTACGTACCAGTACCTTTAGGTAAGGTATTAATCTACCTCTTCTCCCTCCAGCTATGGGCTAAATAGCAGGACTGATTGGGTTCTATAGTTTTGGCTGGCAACTAGTCTACCGCAAAAAAGGAATGGCAATTTAGTGCGGAAAAATCTTCTACCTAGTCAGTCATGTGTTGAAAGAGACATGATCACTCAAACATTTATCATGTATGGCACTTAACAGACTGATATCTAAAGAAAATAGTTAAAACTTATGATTCATAACGTTGTTTATATACAATTAGGTTAAAATTTGTGATATTTAACATTCTAATATTTTCTATGAGTATCCTCCTTTTTATAATAAAGACCGTTGATTTTTAGTCTTTCGTGCCAACGTCCAAAGAGTCTGAGCTCCAGGACCATGGATTAGTTTAAAAGCTTTCATTACACCCAAGCAACACCGGGCTATACTGCTAGTATATACATATACACACACACACATACTATGTGCGATTGGTAATTTGTCGCAATTATTTTATTATTTCAAATATTCTTTAGGCTGAGTCTGAGCTCCAGGACCATGGATTAGTTTTAAAGCTTTCATTACACCCAAGCAACACCGGGCTATACTGCTAGTATATACATATACACACACACATACTATGTGCGATTTGTAAATTGTCGCAATTATTTTATTATTTCAAATATTCTTTAGGCTGAGTCTGAGCTCCAGGACCATGGATTAGTTTTAAAGCTTTCATTATACCCGAGCAACGCCGAGCTATACTGCTAGTTATTCACAAGACGTAAATTAGAGGAAATTTAAAAAAATAACACGAAGATAAAAATTCATTAAAGCTAATATAATAATTCGGAGAAATAGAATAAAAGAAATTAAAACAGGCGATAATGTCAATATGGAAGCAATTGCTGAAAGTAAAGTAGAAGAATTAGAAGAGTTTAGAAAGAACCAGAAACACAATCCTAAATAGGAAGCAAGAGATAAATCTCTACTCTTGTTCAAAAGACCGGAGTGGAGTGAGAACCGGACGATAGACGAACCTATCTACACCTATTGAATATATATTTGACTGAAAAGGATGCACCTCTACTGAAGAAAAATCATGCACTTCGCCGGCCTTGACAATGGGATCTTTATTCAGTAAACGGGGAAAAATACCAGTGTAAATGTAAATATACATCTGCAGCCCTTCGTCAGTCTTTTATCGGCAGGTCATCTTAATTCCGCGATACCTTCAGTCAGTTGAGTGCCATACATGATACACGCTTTGGGTGGTCATGTCTCAAAAGAGACCTGACTAACTAGGTAGAAGATTATCTCGAAGTAAGTTGCCATTGCTTTATGCGGTAAACTGGTTGCCAGCCAAAGTATAGAACCCGATCTGTCCTATTATTTAACTCATATTTGCAGGGAAGAGACGGATTAATATCTTTCCCAAGGGTATTTGTGCGTAAGTGAATGCAAGGAATTCAACTGGAATTCGAACTCGGCTCCCCGATTCGTCTTTCCAATTCGATATCCACTACACCACAACGCACATCCGCGATGCTTTACTAATCTCATTTGCATCGATTTGAACAAAAACTGACAAAGATCTGATTGTAAGTTCATCAAAGGAACGGAAGGTGAAATAAAGCCATTCTGAGGAAATAAAATACTAATCTTGAGTTCTGACCTGCTATGGAGGTAGATAAGTGACACTTGAGACATCTTCCTCACGACTTTTTTCTTCTCTTACGGACCAGAACTTCTCTTCAGCTAGCGAGAACTACAAATGCTCCCTTGCCCATTTACAACACTTACCGTCTTCTCATCGCGACCCCGAGACTGTCAATCTCCAACACCCACCGTCACCATTATCCCTATATCTCCGACTGACAGGCGCGTTGTGCAGTAGATATCGACTCGGAACGACAAATCGGGGTGCCGAGTTCGAATTCCGGTTGAATTCCTTGCATTGACTTACGCATAAATATCCTTGGGAAAGATATTAATCCGCCTCTTCTCTCGAATTATTAGTTAAATAACAGGACAGATTGGGTTTTATAGCCTCAGCTGGCAACCGGACTACTGCAGAAAGCAATGGCACCCTACTGCGGGATAACCTTCTGCCCAGAATTATGGGTTAAATAACAGGGTAGGACTTGAGGACCCTGCCCTTAAAAACAAATCCCAATGAATCTTGGTAC
Organism: Ascarosepion bandense; assembly: GCA_037127315.1. Lineage (NCBI taxonomy): Eukaryota > Metazoa > Mollusca > Cephalopoda > Sepiida > Sepiidae > Ascarosepion > Ascarosepion bandense. The sequence continues at coordinate 699,860 of JBBBDQ010000643.1, read as the reverse complement.
TCAAAAAGAAAAAAGTATCACTAGACACGAACTTTATATAAAAGAACAATAAATTGTTGAAAAGAAATGGGTATTACCAGCAACAAATAAATAAAATTTAGTTGGCAATAAATGACACGCCGATGTTGATATGCCATAAAAACAAAACAACCAATATATTTTTTTTAATTTTATAAATGCTTGTAAATTAGATAATATTTTATATTTGTCACCTACCCGATCAAATAATTTGGTCGTATCTAAAATTATGAATATTCACAAGTGTCTACTTTACTTTCAGTAACTGCTTACATATTGACATTATCGCCTATTTTAATTTATTTTATTTTATTTCTAACGCTCAATATAAAAATAGAGCAACGAATATTTATTATTAATTAATACTTTAGAACCTATACAAACTATAAAAATCAAATCTAAAATTATGAATATTCACAAGTGTCTTTCGAGACATGATCGCCAATCTGTGACACCTCCGTCACTATCATCCCTCTTCGACTCACAGACGAGCACATTGTTTTAAGCCTGACAATATAGGCTGACTACTTTAATTCCCTACCTTTCGGACAAGTAGCACTTGATCTCGAAATTTTTATTTACTCGAGTTCATTTTTCTCTATTTGTGGACAGCGAGTGATTGCTTTCATTTTCTGTCATCTTCACTCTTCTTCTTCTTCTTCGTCTTCTTCTATGTACCTTGTCCCTTCAGGACGTAGGCGATCATGGCCTTCCACTTTTCCCTATCCCTGGTGGTTCTGAGCACGCCTTCTCCTTTTATACCATGCAATCCTCGTTCTGTCATCCACCTGATTAGGTCCTTCAAATATGTTATCCGTTGCTTTCCCTTGTCTCTTTTTCCCTCTATCTGGCCTGTCAGTATCAGGTTCTCCAAGCCATCCTTCCTCATTGCATGTCCCAGGAACTTTAGTTGTCTCTTCCTGATGTTCAGTATTAATTTCCTTTTTGTTTCCATCATTTCCAAGACCTCATCATTGCTCAAATGCTCGATCCATGAGATTCGCAACATCCTTCTGTAGAACCACATTTCAGTTGCTTCAAGTTTTTCCTTAATCTTTGAAGGTATTTTCCAGCATTCACTGCCATATTGAAGGACGGACATCACATAGCAATCCAGTACTCTCTTCATTGTTTCTAGCGAAATTGTCCTGTTTCTCATTACTCTTCTCAGCTCCTGGAATGCATCCTTGTGCTTTTGTATCTCAGGAATATAGATGTATAGAAACTGTTGTGACCACAAAGTGAGGGGTCAATTTATATATTGACTGTAATATGGAACAAATCCCCCACTTTATATCCAGTATGCTTCTGTAGAACCACATTTTGGTTGCTTCAAGTTTTTCCTTCTTCTTTGATGGTATTGTCCAGCATTCACGGCCATATTGAATGACGGACATCACGTAGGAATCCAGTACTCACTTCCTAGTTTCTAGCGAAATTGTCCTGTTTCTTAATACTTTCGTAAAATCAAACCCAAATTAAACCATTTATGACACGCCTGATTTTGAGGTTGGGGCGGCATTTTATCACATGATTTTTTTTAAGCACACAATATTTTATATTTTTTCTATTTGATATCTAAACTAGCAACGTTGGAAAAGATATCGCTTGCAGATTTATTTCAGTTTTTGGACCATTCTGCTTTCGATTTCTTTTAATGCTTCGAAGTGCTTCAAAATTGTGGCCTTGGACCAGATTCAGTTTCATACAGAATCTGATTGCTTTAGATGTTTAACTTCGCTGCGAACATTTTTATGAGTTTAAATTTTTTGCAGTATCTGATTTTCTATGTTGAGATGATCTGAAGAGCTCAAATTGGATTATCGATCGATTATTGATTATTAATCGTCTGATAATTCCCTGTCGAAGGATTTATTTTTGAAATATGATGTTGAGCTCTTCGTGAGATGAGGTGAATGCAACTTCAGTGACTGAAAGCTACTTCCTCCTTTTGAAGTCTTGTCTTCCTTCTGCTCTAACCGCGAATCAAATACAAAAGTCTATTTTTGTCAGTTAAACAACTCACCAGTATTCTCTATGGTTGTCGGCAAAAGAGAGTTGCGGAAAGTTATTTCCGAACAAAATATTTTGCAATAATTTGACACTTGTGAATATTCATAATTTTAGATACGACCAAATTATCTGACCGGTTAGATGACAAATATAAAAATATTATTTAATTTACAAGCATTTATAAAATTAAAAGAATATGTTGGTTGTTGTTTTGTTTTTATGGCATATCAACACCTCGGCGGGTCATTTATTGCCAACTAACTTTTATTTATTTGTTGCTGGTAATACCTTTTCCTTTTCAACAATTTATTGTTGTTTATATATAAGGTTTGTGTCTAGTAATACTTTTTCTTTTCGAGTACCAAGATTCATTGGGATTTGTTTTTAAGGGCAGGGTCCCCAAGTCCTACCCTGTTATTTAACCCATGACTGGAGGGAAGGGACGGATTAATACCTTTCCCAAGGGTACCAGTGCTTAAGTGAATGCAGGGTATTCAACTGGAATTCGAACTCTGTTCACCGATTTCTCTTTCCGAGCCGATATCCACTTCACCCCAACGCACATCCGTCACTAAACACTTACAGCACCTGGTATTCCCAAGCGGTCACCCATCTAAGGACTGACCAGGCTCAACGTTGCTTAACTCCGGTGATCGGGTGAGAACCGGTGTATTCAACGTGATATGTCCGTAAGCCCTCCCCCCCCCCCAAATATATGTGAACCAACTAAAAACGAGATCATTATTTACTATTTTATGAGGATTGAAAAGTTCCAATCCAGATACGCATAGTCCTGGGCATGACGGTAAACGGTCAGGGGAATATTTTTCCCGTTAGTAAATGGCTTTTCGCACACACGCACGCGCGTGTATCACTAACACAATTCCCAAGCTTTAATAACTTCTTTCTTTGGCACGCATACTAGCGTCTTTTTTGATACTTTTTACCCTGTTAAAAATATAGACAAAAATATAAAATATATATACTTCATCATTTCTTTACACCCGTCATTGGAGTAGATAGATCTATCTATCGCCCGGTTCACACTCCACCCACGTCTATTGAACAGGTGTAGAGGCTCATCCCTTGTTCCCTATTTAGGATGTGGTTTCCGGCTTTCTCTTTTCCAGTCTTCTCACTTTGGTTTCTTTTTTTTTAATTGGAGTAGATGGATCTATCTATCGCACAGTTCACACTCCACCCACGTCTATTGAACAGGTGTAGAGGCTCATCCCTTGTTCCCTGTTTAGGATATGGTTTCCGGCTTTCTCTTTTCCAATCTTCTCACTTTGGTTTCTTTTTTTTTTTTTTCAATTGGAGTAGATAGATCTATCTATCGCCCGGTTCACACTCCACCCACGTCTACTGAACAGGTTAAGAGGCTCATCCCTTGTTCCCTGTTTGGGATGTGGTTTCCGGCTTTCTCTTTTCCAATCTTTTCACTTTTCTTCTTTTTTTTTCAATTGGAGTAGAGAGACTAAACTCTCGCCCGGTTCACACTCCACCCACGTCTATTGAACAGGTTAAGAAGCTCATCTCTTGTTCCCTGTTTAGGATGTGGTCTCCGGCTTTCTCTTTTCCAATCTTTTCACTATTACGTAGCCCCCTGCACATCAGTGGCGTTACCGCCTTGCTCGGGGTGATACGATTAAAAAAAAATTGTATCTGTAAAATATTCTTATCGCCGTTTTTAATCTAACTAGAGTTAGCCCTGACACAAAGTTTTACACAAATACCAAGAAAACATAGATAGATAGATAGATAGATAGATAGATAGATAGATAGATAGATAGATAGATAGATAGGTAGATTTCAGCCTTAGGCTTCACCACCAAATATTCATATATCAACCACGAGGAACGAATCATCATCATGAACGCAAAACAATCTGTACTTATCCACAACACAGAACAATCAACAAAAACAAATCTGAAGACCAGTTCGACATTACTATGGGATCACTGGATTCATCTGAGTCTTCAGATGTAGTAGCTTTATTTATTCTATGTAACTTCAAGGTTTATTTATTTTATATAACTTAAGGATGTCAGTATTGAGGACATAGGGTTGTATAGAGACGATGGCTTCACGATTGCAGACAACTCCGCTGAGCCAAACATCGAAATAATTAGGAATTTAATACATATGGAATTAAAAAGCCTCAATCTTAAAGTTACAATCGCAAAAACCTCAAAAAAGTAGATTTCCTAGATATAAACATAGACCTAGTCAATGACACTTACTAACCCTATATAAAAACAAATGCTAATCCTACATATATCCACCCTAAATCTAATTACCCCAGATCCATAATCAAATGCATCTCTTCATCTGTAGAGTATAGAATAAGTAACAGCTCTTCCACTGAAGATATCTTTACCAAACACAGCAAATATTATAACAGAACCCTAAAAAACAATGACCACAAATACCCTAACATTAAATATATCGAATACAACAAAACAGCAAGAAAAAAAATAGAACAGTATTTATATTATTCAGATTATTGTCCCCATCTTAAGGACACCTTTCCCAGTAGATATTGACGTTGGTTAGTTCCTGACTTGATTCTTAGAGTTGTGAGTTCAATACCAGGCTACAGCAGTGAACAAATAACTTGACTTTCAATCGAGGCTTCCTGCAAGGAGTTCATATACCCCAGTGATAGTAATCAAGGGTTCGGTTCAAAATTCCTAGCATCTGAAGAAGGCCGGAGTGTATAACGGCCGAAACATCGTACAAATAGCAACAAAGATGAGGACAATAGTCCGAATAATGTAAATACTATAAATACTACCTCATCTCACAAATATAGACAAATAGAATGATCTATTATTAAACGTCGTACAAATAGCAACAAAGATGAGGACAATAGTCCGAATAATGTAAATAGTTTTAGTCCGAATAATGTAAATAGTTTAAATACTATCACATCTCAGAAATATAAACAAATAGAATGATCTATTATTAAACGTCGTACCAATGGCAACAAAGATGAGGACAATAGTCCAAATAATGTAAATACTGTAAATACTACCTCATCTCACAAATATAAGGAAAATAGAAACCGAAAAATCATTTGATATACACAACCATTTAACCAAATACTAAGTTAGGACATAAATTACTTAATGTAGTTTGAAAACACTTTCCTAAAACTAACGCTTTTAGTAAGATTTTTAACAAAAAATACACTTAAATTAAGCTACATTTGTATTGACAAGCTTGAAAAGATCATCAAAAACACAAAAATAAAATTTTAAACAAACATAACAACCTAAACAATCAACACCATCTTAAAATAACAATACCACTACATGCAATTGCCGTAATTTTAATGAGTGTTAATTACAGAAGTTGTAGTGGACGGTGGGTCCACTTACTAATTTAGATTTATGAGTCGACTCGACGTAACATGGGTGGTGAAATAAAACAGACAATAAGAAAGAACGAGTAAGGCGAAAGTAACCAGAAAAACAATGTATTGACAAAGGTTACATGGGGTTGAGAGAGCATGCATAAGAAAGTGAAAAGGAAAGAGTCATTCCCCTTCGTCTGTTCGTAGAAACAAAATAAGATGTATGAAGTTTTTTCTCTAGCTGAAAGAAAGGTTTGTAACAATTGTTAAGATTATCGTAAAGAGTTCAAAGTTCAAATCCTTGATGAAGAAAGTCAGACAGAAGACAAAGTTCTGTGTCTGTGTGTGCGTTGAGTAGAGAGAGAGAGAGACTTACATGCGAATGTAGCAGTCTGTGGATTTCTACTGACGAAGGTTGGGAAAACTGTGAATTTATGTGTAAAAAGTTATTTTATGTAAAGTCCTGTTTGAATGAAAGTTCATGTGCATAGTGTTAATGTCGGAGAAGAAAAATAAAAGAAATTTGCTACCCGCAATTAGTGCGCGTGTGTTTGTGTGAGTTAGGGAGACATGTCTGCTCTTGTCCCGGACGAAATCCTAACTGGTGTACCACGTGATGTTTTCCGCTTTTATTAGCATCGTTTTGGCGGGAACCAGTCATCACGTGGAACGCCGTGTGACCATGCGTGTGTGTGTGTGTGTGTGTGTGTGTGGGTGTCAATGTATGAAACCCCACAAAGTGTCTGATTCTATTGTTTATCTATGCCACCACTGAAAAACCAACAGTCAATAAATTTTTTAAAGGTAGCACCAAGAACATCTTTAAATCTAGATGACATCAGCATAATTTATCCTTTAATAATAATCAGTGTAGAAATAGAACATCCCTCTCTAAATAATTTTGGCATTTAAAGAAATTTTTTAAAAAAGCTACCGTAAAATGGTAAATATTTTTTTTCAAAAAAGCTAGAACTTGTAAATCCTTACACAAGCCTTATTATGCTTACTGGAAAAATGACAAATTATCCGGTTTCCCAAATTAACCCTGCTAAATAAACGAACGAAATTAACAGTCACTTGTCAACACAGCCTTTCGTTTAGCATAAAATATAATCAATTACATTTTTCATTATAAATATAACTACTACACCTTTTTCTTTTCTGACCCCTCAGTATCTTCCGCTTACCTCCCACCGCTGACCTCATTCCCTAGACATAACTTAATTTTATGAATTTGTAGTAACCTTTCAACTTTTGCCTCCCACCCCCCAACCCCATGCCATTATCCATCCTTAACTTTCCATTGGTAAACCCACTGGAGAAAAGGAACACTAGGCTCAAATTTATATATGTATAATTTCCGTGTTGCAACTGTGTGTCACCTGATGAGGGGCTGAATATAGCACCGAAGCACGACAGCTCTTGGGTTTAAGCATGAAAATTTTTTTAAAAACATGTCAGATGAAATAAATTGAAAACACTATATTTGCTTATTTGTAATAAAATCAGTTCATACTCCCGGATAATCTTTCGCGTATTACAATCAAAAGTATATCCGTCAAAAAGAACGTATCTCCGACAAAAAAACAAAAAAAACAAAAAAAACAAAAAAATATATATATGTTGGATTTACAACAACCAAATTAACTAGACGTCTTACATTACATTTGTCTGACCATTCATACATTTGTAGACATCTACAACAACATTCCTGTCTGCACTCACTATATAAAAAAATCATGATCGATAATACAACTATCCTACACCAAGAAAACAACAAAAGCAAACTACAGATTCTAGAGGCAATATTCATTAAAACACTTAAGCCATCAATTAATAGAATCAGCTATGAATACTGTAGTAATGTTCTAAAATGTTTGTAAAACGAACAGTTTTTTCATGCTTTAACGCGTGCATGACGATGACATTACAGTATATAATATTTCATTTTGGATAATTTTCACGTTCTAATGAACGCTAGCAATTTATCAACCGTTATATTTGAAGCAGGAAAAAATGAACAGTAATTTTTAGCAACAGTGTTTTCCGGTTACATTTTTTACCATAACTCACACCCCTGAAAATGATCTCGGAAAGAGGATGAAAGTACTTGGGTACCTTAAGAAATGAATGAAAATAACATTTGTCAACGTTACAGCTCATTTCTGACATCTTTTGATTGTAATACGCGAAAGATTATCCGTGAGTATGAACGGGTTTTATTAAAAATAAGCAAACATATTGTTTGCAATTTATTTATTCTGGCACACACACACACACACACACACGTATATATATATACTAGCAGTATAGCCCGGCGTTGCTCGGGTGTAATGAAAGCTTTAAAACTAATCTATGGTCCTGGAGCTCAGACTCAGACTCAGACTAAAAAATATTTGTGTGAAGTTTGGTGTGAATCGGATAAAAATTGTGGATTTGTATGAAGGACATACAGACAGATAAACAGACACACACACAGACATCTTGCCTTTTATATATATATATTATCGATTTTCTGCACTATTGTAAGAACTGCAACCTTGAAGTTTCTGAATATCGTTTCTTATGTCTTTGTCTATGTCGGTGGTCGGTGTAACAGTTTCAATCACATGCAATCAGTGAAATTTAAATTTCGGCGAAGATAACTGATATGTCCCGGAAAGGGATATATATATATATATATATATATATATATATATATATATATATATATATCATTCGAAGTAGTTAAGTGGTTTAGGAAAATGTAACCGGCTAGAACAATCTAGTACGTAGACGTAATAGACAGTACTCGTCGTCTGCAGTGTCCTGAGACGTGAGCGTAGTCAATAGCCTTAGACCTCTAGTGGTAGATCTCTAGTGAAAGACCTCTAGACCTCTGGACGTATTGTATTTACTAGCCTTCCCACGCAAGGCCGGATGTGACACATGGTCATTTTATAGTGGGTATTCCCGGCCATATAGCCGGGCCAAAAAATGTCTGTCTATTTTTGCCGAGTCGAGGATCTACCCTTCGGCGGAACCACGACTGGGTTAGTGCTCTCTGCTCGGAAGCGGAGAGCGCCCTCTACCCGAAGGCAGCGGGCTGACAGTGTTGTAGAGCAGTCGTCCTATGACGTATGCCTAGACCTCTGGACGTAGATCAATAGACCTCGCCTTAGTTCATATTTATGGTTGACACCAGCCAATCACATTCCAGTGAGGGGGAACCAAGGTGTATACTAATGCGTATAAAAAGGCATGAATCCATTACTTTATTAAACCACAAATCGTGTTACAAATTCAAAACAATGAACACTTAACAACGACATCACATTGATACACTGGTTCAAGAGTTAAGCAACTTCGAGCTTGGTCAGGGCCTAGGTGAGTGACCGCTTGGGAATACCAGGTACTGTAACCTTGAGTGTGTGGCCGGTATAATTGGACAAAGGCTTGAAATTGTTCATCGGAGAGACGAGTTCTAATTCCTGTCGGGTTTGTTATATTCACTTTACGCGTAAATATGTGCGTTGTGGCGCAGTGGATATCGGCTCGGAACGAGAAATCGGGGAACCGAGTTCAAATTCCAGTTGAATTCCTTGCATTCACTTACGCGCAAATACCCTTGGGAAAGGTATTAATCCGTCTCTTCCCTCCAGTTATGGGTTAAATAACAGGAACAGATTAGGTTCTATAGCCTTGGTCGGCAACCAGTCTAAGCAATGGCAACCTACTGCGGGATAATCTTCTGCCCAGTCAGTCATGTCTCTTTGGAGACATGATCGCCCAAGCGTGTATCACGTATGGCACTTAACTGACTGACTCTTGAGAAAGGTACGAATACATCTCTTCTCACCCCACATCCACGCGTTAATTAGTAGGACTTGTTTCCTTAAATCATTATATACCAAAAGCTTCGTACAATCTAAAAAATACTTTCCGGCTTTAAATAACCTGTAAATGATTGATAAGCCATAAAGACTAACCAACCGAACATAATAAATCGCTAGGAATATAAAAAAACATGGCGAGATAAAGAAAAGATAAATTTTCGTTTTAGCTCCCGAAGGCTTTTCTCCCTTCAAATTTATCCAAAATAACATTATTTCTGTGCAAATGTATATGCTGAACTCAAATCAACAATTAGCAATTGAAGAAACCTACCTTTTTGATCTGAATGTCCAGAAAAAAAATCGAACTACATTTTGTCTCCCGTAACTCTAACGCAGTCATGTCATTAACTGCTGAATGTCTGTCGGCGTAGGATAGCAAATTTCGGTCTATTTTCGGCCGATTTACTTCCTTTACTGAATCTTCCGCCTATTTACTTCCTCTAATGAAAGTAATACGCTATTGTATTTCTACGCGTATTACTTTCATTACAGGAAGTAAATAGGCAGAAGTTTCAGTAAAGAAAGTAAATCGGCCAAAATTTCTTGCCTACGCAGAACGTCATTTTGCAGTTAATTACATGACTTCGTGAGAGTTACGGGAGACAAAAAGTGCGAGATATAGTTCGTTTTTTTTTATGGACTTTCAAATAAAAAAAGGTAGGTTTCTTCAATAACTAATTGTTGATTTGAGTTCAGCATAAACATTTGCACAGAAATAATGCTATTTTGCATAAATTTAAAGAGTAAAAACGCCTTCGGGACCTAAAACGAAAATTTACCAAAGAAAATATGCTGTCAGAGGTTGAAATGCGATGACGAGAGACGTGCACGAATTGTTTTATCGCCTAATGAGTCGTTGTATCTTGGCAAAATGTCTCTCTGCGTTATGTCAGTTCCGATTGAACTCTACTTGCATAAAGCCCATTTCCGCTGCTCTTTCGAAATTGTTCATGATCTTCAGAAAGGAAGAGAAGAAAAAAATTTAAAAGCAACCTAACCGGTTGGTGTGGATGTATCAGGAACTGAGAAAGAGTTTAATATAGACATAACTGCTTGGATAGATGCACAAAAATGTGTCTCATACGCTTATAGCATTACATTCGCATGCGTGCGTGTCCACACACGTTTTATATGTACACGCATATAGAGTGGGCCTAAAAACGAGCCACGTCTCTCTTGTTTTATAAACCAAATATTCCCATTAGACCTATTGTATCTGGTATAAACACCGCTCCCCATAAATTAGCTAGAGCTGTCACTAAAATACTTACACCATTCCTAGGCACCATTAACACTACACATATCAGACACTCAAGGCGACTTACTCCAAAAAAAATTAGAAATATAAATATGACTAACTTATCTATGGCAAGTTTGAATATAAAATCACTCTATACAAACATACCCGTTAAAAAATGTCTGAACATTCTCAAGATATCCAAAGTAAAGCTCCCCCTGCCCTGTCCAGAAAAAAAAAAAAAATGCACATTAATCACTAAACGTTGTCATTTCTCTTTTAACAACACGTTTTATAGACAGAAATTTGGTTTACCAATGGGATATCCTATTAGTGGCATTCTCGCTTGCCTATTTCTAGAATTCTTGCAATCCGGTTCTTCCAAATATATTATGCCTAACAATTCTACTTAAGATATATGGATGACGTCCTGTTATTTTACCCTCATGACACCAGCTTATCAAACTTAATCATAAAACTCAATAAAGTAGAACCTACCATCGAATTTACATAAGAACTTGAAACTAACAGTTTTGTTGGGACGCCCGCGCCTATTCGGCTATAATGGACTATTCCATTACTATGTAAAGTAACGGTGGCATCTACGGAGGAGAGTGTGCCGAGCAGCCGATCGACAAGTCAGTCGTAGACTTCCAGTGACGACCCGGAAGTACCCATTGCTCATACTACGTCTTACGACGGTTGAGACGATTAACCTTTATTCTTGTATTGGATACTAATAACCTTTGTAAATACTATTTTCACGGAATACAACAATTAACCTATTCCTGTTGTTGAGTTATTTATTCTTACTCACGACATAACAAGTTTATAGTGGGTTGCTTATTTATTATTTTCTAGTTGTAGTAGAATTCCGTTCTAGAGAAGGGTTAATTGTATACCGTTGCAGGTTAACGGAATTTGGTCGTGTGGTAGATAGCCCACTATAAGTCATAAAATGATTATAAAATCAAGAAAGGCAATTTGAGTAGGAAATAACATTTATACACTTAATTACAATTAAAGTAATACTTGAATATAGGTCCAACGGAGGTTAAAATGTTCATGGCAAATATAATGCTGAAAAAGATTAGTGCAAGGCGACTTTTGGGAGCGGTGGTATGTGAGGAAGTAGTCGCTCCTTAGGTCAGTAAGAACTTTTGAGACAGGGGAGAAGGAAAGAGGCAAGCGTAGTAACCGCTCGACTTAAGTCAAGGGGATATTAATTACACTCTTCTCCTTGGTCTCTGCCTGGTCTGTCTGCTGGGTGCTTTTTGTCTCGGCTTTTTATATCTGCTTTTTAGATCAAAACAGCTCGTTCTGGGATTTCACACTTGTATTTAATTCTGGGCTTGTATTTAATTCTGGGCTGATAAGTAAAATTCGCGTAGGCTCGCGAAATGGAAATTTGATATTTGATTAATTTTTATTTTTCAACCGGAATATCTGCGCGAACTCGGATGCGCAACGGCGACTTTTGTTCATTTGCTTTTTGGTCGGTATAGGGCAAACATCCGGTCCCTCGTTTTTGCTCGTTCGGTATCACCACAAGTTCTTTACCGTTTCTTGATATTTTATTGATACATAATAACGATAAATTAGAATTTAATGTTTACCGTAAACCTACCAACAAAAACGACCTTATTAAGTTCTAATCTCACCAATAACAAATGCGTAAGACGAATTTGAATAAAAAAAAAACTTATAAAATCTCTTTATATTCAACTAGCCGAATTCCCGTTCTACAGTTGGGAAATATTGCAATAGCACAGCGGTTCGCGGGTGATATGCGGATCGTTTTTGTCTTTTTGAAACTAAAATTTAATTTCATGAAGAAAATAACGCTTATGAAATTTTTCTTGGTTTCATTTCGTTCTCAATTGTTGACACACATTCTGTCATACATGACCTCATACATAAGCAATGATTAAGTTTTTGTTTTATCATTTCACCCCAAACAAAGCAGGAATGCTACTAGTACGCAGGGGGATACAGAGTGTGAAAGTGAAAGACAAAACTGAGTGTAGGGAGGATTGAAGAAAAGACTGAATAAAGAAAGAATTGAAGAAAGAACAAAAGATTCAAGAAGACAGAAGATGGCGATGGACGTTGTATTTTCAATACTTCTTGAAGATTTCACAGATTTACTAAGAAGAGTATTGAGAGACAGGAAGATTTATTTTTATATGTATATGTATATGTATATATTTTTATATGTATATGTATACGCACACAGTTTCGAATTTCGAATTCGAATTCACACAGAGACTAATTTGAATAAGAAAAACCTAAGAGAATCTCTATAATTAATGAAACCTATGTCGAGATGGCAGAAACTGTGGTCAGTTCCTAGAAATATCATGGACAAACTGCGGACTGTATTCGCCTAATTTTATAAAGAAAATAACGCTTATGAAATCTTTCTTGGTTTCATTTCGTTCTCAATTGTTGACACACATTCTGTCATACATGACTTCATACATAAGCAATGATTAAGTTGTTTTTATCATTTCACCCCAAACAAGGCGGGAATGCTACTACTACGCAGAGGGATACAGAGGGTGAAAGTGAAAGACAAGACTGAATAGAGGAAGGGGCGGACCTGAAGCAGACTACCACCACGTTTAATTTCGTTGTTTTTCATTTTTTTTTTTTACTTTTTTCAGCGCAGTCCTATCGATTACCCCCTTAGCTTTACGATTGACAAAAAAAAAATTTGAAAAATTTCAATATTAAACGTTTCTCATATAACGTTATAGTAAATCGAGCCTCCATTTTGAAACCAGTCGCCGGTACCGCCACCTGTAAATTTGTTCATTATCAAACTTTTTGGACTTTTTCAGTGCAATATTATCTTTTACACCTTAAACTTTACGAACGACAAAAACATTTTGCAAAAATTTCAATATTTAAACAATTTGGTGGGGGGGGGGGCAGTTTCTCATACAACCTTATAGTGGTTTGAAAATGGAGGATCGATTTACTATAACGTTGTATGAGAAACTGAACACCCCACAAATTTGTTTTAATATTGTAATTTTTCAATTTTTTTTTTTTTTTTTTTGATAATCGGAAAGTTTAAGTAACAATCGATAGGACTGCGCTGAAAAAAGTTTAAAAAAATGAAAAACAACGAAATTAAACATGGTGGTAGTCTGCTTCAGGTCCGCCGAGGGAGGATTGAAGAAAGGACAAAAGATTCAAGAAATTTTTGAAGATTTCAAAAGCTCAGAAGAATATTGAGAGACGGAGAAATTTGGTTGGAAACAAAGAAAAGGGTACTGGATTGTTATGTGATATCTGTCCTCCTAAATGGCAGCAAATGCTGGGCAATCTCCTCAGCGATGAAGAAGAGACTCGAAGCAACAGAAATATGGATCTACAGAATGATGCTGAGGATGTCATGGACCGAACATGTGAGCAACGACGAGGTTTTGGAGAGAATACAAAGGAAAAGAAAACTTATACTTAACATCAGGAAGGGACAGCTGAGGTTTCTGGGACACATAATGAGGAAGGAGAACCTGAAGAATCTGATACTCAAAGGGCGAATAGAAGAAAAGAGAGACTGGGGAAATCAACGCGAGACACACTTGATGAGCTTGAGCAAGTTGATAGAGGAAAAGTGTTAAGAGCGATAAGAGATGGAGTAAGTGGAGGTCGATGATCGCCTACGACCTGAAACGACACGGCACATTAAGAAGAAAAGTTATCGGGAAAACGAATAAATAGAGGGGAAATCCACTGGTGGGAGGTGCGAAAAAAGAAACTATTGAAGTAGAAGAGCCTGTTACATTTAACTATTTAAACGGTAAAAGAGTGGGGCCTAGATGCCAAGCTAGTAGCACGCTTAAATTCGTGTAGGGGAAAAAGCCCGCCATCAAAATATTTGTAGAAAAGACAGAGGGAAGCCACGACATGTTAGTGAGAGATTGACTGAAGTCGAGATGCCAAGTCAGGATCAATTACATTGCAGATCCTTCTTTGGATTTTTTCAAGTACAATGTGACAGTTGACAGTCTGAATACATTGCGTCGAAATTTTTTAAAATATTTCTTTTTACCTGGAAAATGTGCTTTACTTTTATTGTTTATTTGTAGGAATCGCCAAATTTAGAGTACGGCCTCACTTTCACTTTTTCTGTGAAATTGCTTTCATGAGCGGGCACTTTTAAATGAATATAAAATAGTGTTTTCAACCAATTTTAATGGAATTTTTTTTTATTACTGATTTATGAAACATTTATTTTTAAGATGTAGTACCTTTTTTAACAAAATTCCCGTCAGATATTAAATTATATTGAATCGTTACTTTCTTCAAACACATAGAAAATTTATTCGCATATTCAATAACATGGTTCTTCTCCATGACACTGAAGCCACAGTTGTTTGGCCCTCCTCCATGATTCTACATAGCTTTTTGGCCCTCACTCTCCAAAAGGTTGTCGACTCCTGTTATAGCGCAAAGAATTTGGCATTTTCAAACTATCAACGCTCCATATTCACCCCGATTTCGAGGTCTTTACGATAAAAAACCTGCTTGGCAAAAAAAAAAAAACAATCTTGCCGTCAAACATTAACATAGCACAACACTCTATATACATATAAATTCCAAAAGAGACGAACTCAAGAGAACTCAATGTTAAATTCATTTATTTAATTTAACAGAGTAATATAATTTATAAAGGATTTTCGATTGACCCAAATGGTACAACAGAAGGTAATCAAAATATTTTGATTACCTACTGTTATACCATTTGGATCTGACGAGCTGCGATAATAACATCAAAGCGGTGAAATACGTATTATCCATAGTAATAATCGAAAATTATTTTATATATATATATATATATATATATATATATATATATATATATATATGCAGGTTTCATTAGAAATGACATACAAGGTATTATGGTTAAGTTTTTTATGTTATTTTTCATGTGATATTATGTTTTTTTTTTCTCTTTTGAGGACATAAGTTATGTAAAAATTGTCCAAATGTTTTGTGTTTTCAAGCACTTTCGGCGATACGTTTAGCCATTTTCGAGGATCATTGTTATTTTACGTGTAACATAATGTATATGATGTTATCTATCTTGTAGTGTAGTGTGTATGCAAAAAGAAAAAATTTAAAAAAATAAAGAGAGAAAACCCCAACACTCAATAATATTAACTCCGAACACGCTAACAACATGCTTACCGTTTTCGGTACATAACACATACACACTACTCTACAACATATATAACACAACTAATTATAGCATCTAGTCCACACACCAATTCTTTCAAATTCTCAAATCCACAACCCCAAATCAAGGCACCCTCGCGTCTCTTGACATTGAAAACTTATTCACTAACGTCCCTGTTACTGAAACCATTGACATATGTCTATGGTTAGGTCTTGAAGGCTATCACAATGCGTTTAGTAAAATAAAGGAAGGTATTTTGAGGACCCTAGAAGTTATGCCTGGATTCGTAATCGGAGGCCACAATTTAAACAACCTAAGGTATGCAGATGATACAGTGCTGATAGCAGACACAGAAAGGAAGCTACAAGATCTCCTACAGAAGGTAGCAGAAGAAAGTAACAAGAAAGGGCTAGAAATAAACTGCACTAAAACTGAATGCATGGTCATCAGTAAAAAGGGCAGCCCAAAATGCCATATACAGGTCGGGGATACCAGAATCAAGCAGGTACAAAAATTTAAATATCTGGGAAGCGATATAACAGAAGACGGAAAGTGCGACACAGAAATCTGAAGGCAAATTGGCATGGCGAAGGAAGCATTTCAGAAGCTGAGTAAAGCATTAAGAAACAGGACAATTTCACTAGAAACAAAGAGGAGAGTACTGGATTCCTACGTGATGTCAGTTCTTCAATATGGCAGTGAATGCTGGACAATACCATCAAAGATGAAGGAAAAACTTGAAGCAACTGAAATGTGGTTCTACAGAAGGATGATGCGAAACTCATGGCTCGAGCATGTGAACAGTGATGAGGTCTTGGAAATGATGGAAACAAAAAGGAAATTAATACTGAGCATCATGAAGAGACAGCTGAAATTCCTGGGACATGCAATGAGGAAAGAGGGCTTGGAGAATCTGATACTAAAAGGCCAGAGAGGGAAAAGGAGACAGAGGAAAGCAACGGATAACATATTTGATGGACCTCACAAGGTGGATGACGGAACGAGGATTACATGGTGTAACAGGTGAAGGCGTTCTCAGAGCCACCAGGAATAGGGAAACGTGGAGAGTCATGATCGCCTACGTCCTGAAGGGGCAGGGCACATGGAAGAAGAAGAAGAAGAAGTTATTATTATTAGAGACAACAAGATTTGCTATTTTCCATTTTTTTAATATCAATTTTACATGCTTTTAAGGAATTACAGCAGAAATATTGTGATTAATAATTTTTCGTGTAGAAAATTCGTCCTGTTTATAATTAACGTGCATTTGGCTGTAATAAAATATGTTGTTTCCTTGTGGGTTATTTTTTATACTAGTGTCATGTATTTTTGTGTGAATAATTTTATTTATTTTATTTTGTTAGAATAAATTTATTTTAATTTTTCTTGTAATGTAGTTCGCAAAAGTTGTTGTTGACTAATGTTTGTTATATGCGTTTGTGTTTGTTCAAAAATATTGTTTGGGAGGAGGAATTTTGATGTGCTCTATTTAGGAAGTTTGTTACTACTGATAATTTATATCTTTCAGGGCATTGACTGTTATAGTTAAAATGACAAGTGTTCTTATTCGTGTTTTTTTATACACAGAAATGATAAATTTGTTGGATTTGAGCTGTGTATTGACATGTGCGTTCTGGTGCATTGGATATCGGCTCGGAACAAGAAATCGGGAAGCCGAGTTCGAATTCCAGCCGAATTCATTGCATTCACTTACGCGCAAATACCCTTGGGAAAGGTATTAATCCATCTGTTCCCTCCAGTTATGGGTTAAATAACAGGAAAGATTGGGTTCTATAGCCTTGGCTGGCAACCAGTCTACCGAAGAAAGCAATGGCAACCTACTGCGGGATAATCTTCTGCCCAGTAAGTCATGTCTCTTTCGAGACATGATCGCCCAAGCGTGTATCACGTATGGCACTTAACTGACTGACTGAATATAATAGTTGGAATAATGATTAAAGCTTCTACTGGTCATAAAGTGGGGGATCAGTTTCCTATTGTTATGAAGTAATAAACTGATCCCCCACTAATTACTACATAATAATATAACACATTTCTTTCCCCTCTAGCTCTGAGTCAAATAACAGGACAGATTGGGTTCTATAGCCTTGGTTGGCAACCAGCCTACCGCAGAAAGCAATGGCAAGCTACTGCAGGATAATCTTCTGCCCAGTAAGTCATGTCTCTTTCAAGACATGATCGCCCAAGCGTGTATCACGTATGGCACTTAACTGACTGATTGACGTCAAGAAACGAGACTTTTTTTATTGTCTATGAGTTCATAAGTAAATTTTAGCGAGGAGTTATTTTCAAAATTTAGTTTTAGATTTA
This sequence comes from Ascarosepion bandense, assembly GCA_037127315.1. Lineage (NCBI taxonomy): Eukaryota > Metazoa > Mollusca > Cephalopoda > Sepiida > Sepiidae > Ascarosepion > Ascarosepion bandense. Next base: position 681,837 of record JBBBDQ010000643.1, on the reverse strand, counting down.
CGATTTCGTTCATTTTATTTATTTTCAAAACAAAAATGTTGTCGACGTACCTTGTGTAAATCTCCGGTTCGTCGGTTGTTTTAAACACTTTGTTTTCGATATGGGACATGTAAAAATTCAAGAAAGTATGCATGGTATCCCATACTGACACCATTAGTTTGTATGTACACGTTACCATGATGTTCCCAAAATGTAGTTTGTGTGGAGCACGGGGTGAGATGTTTCCGAAAAATTGCTGGTTGTATTTTTGGAGGGGGGATAGATAGGTGTTTGTAAACGCAGTCGTTAATTATATTCATGGAATATAACACTGGAAAAATGAAAAAAAAAAAAATTAATAAAATCTCCCTTGCCTGTCGTTTTTAACGAGACATGTTTTGTGGTGATACCGACCGAGCAAAAGCGAGGGACCAGACGTTTGCTCTATAACGACCAGAAAGCAAATAAACAAAAGTCGTCTCTGCGCAGGTGTATTCGCGCAGATGTTCCGGTTGAAAAATAAAAATTAATCAAATATCAAATTTCCATTTCGCGAGCCTACGCGAATTTTACTTACCAGCCAATAGGAAGCCCAGAATCAAATACAAGTGTGAAATTCCAAAACGAGCTGCTTTGATCCAAAAAGCAGATATAAAAAGCCGAGACAAAAAGCACCCAGGCAGACAGACTGACGCAGAGACCAAAGAGAAGAATGTAAATAATATCCCCTTGACTTAAGTCGAGCGGCTACTATATTCGCCTCCCTTCACCTCGCATCACTTCTTCACTGTCTCAAAAGTACTTACTGACCTCAGGAGCGACTACTTTACAGACATTCCTTACATACCTCCGCTCCCCACATTCCTAAGCCGTTTATCTCTTTCAGCTCATTATTTGCCATGAACATTCTAAACTCCGTTGGACCTTTATATTCAAGTATTGCTTTAACTGTAAAACATTAATTGATATATGTATATATATAAATGTTATTTTGAACTCAATTTGCTTTTCTTGATTTTATAATCATTTTATGACTTATAGTGGGCTATCTTCCACAAGGCCAAATTCCGTTAACCTGCAACGGTATAGAATTACCCTTCGCTAGAACGGAATCCTACTACAACTAGAAAAGAATAAGTAAGAAGCCACTATAGTTTAAATGAAAGATTGCTGCCCAAATATATATATATATATATATATTGTTTCTGACTGTTTTGGTACAATTCGGCTAATTTTTATTTGACTGCATTATTTTACTTATAGTTATTGCCACGCAACAAAATCAATTTTCAGTGAATTATTTAAACAAATTAACCGTAAATAATAAACAGGGCCTTTTTATCGCCATCTGTCACTTATGCTAAGTAAAAATTGTTTTTATATTTACGTAAGTAGCGAAATGCCGGACGCTTGTGGCCTAAGGGTAGAATCGCCGACTGACGCCGATTTGGTCGGGTTTCAATCCTGCTTTAGGAAGTGAACGGAGTCTGAGCCGTACTGATGATCTGTAATACAGCGAAACAGATCTGTCTGCGGATGAGTGTATATATATATATATATATATATATATATATATATATATATATATATATATATATATATATATAAGGATGTGCGTTGTGGTACAGTGGATATCGGCCCGGGGAGCCGAGTTCGAATTCCAGTTGAATCCATTGTATTCACTTACGCGCAAATACACTTGGGAAAGGTATTAATCCGTCTATTCCTTCCAGTTATGGGTTAAATAACAGGACAGATTGGGTTCTATAGCCTTGGTCGGCAACCAGTCTAAGCAATGGCAACCTACTGCGGGATAATCTTCTGCCCAGTCAGCCATGCTTCTTTCGAAACATGATCACCCAAGCGTGTATCACGTATGGCACTTAACTGACTGAAGTAGCGAAATAATCATTCTAAGTAAGGCAGCTTATCAAAATAAGCGTAAATATTAACGTGCATAAAGTAATGGCAACCTACTGCGGGGAAATCTTCTACCTAGTCAGTCATGTTTCTTTCGAGATATCATCACCCAAGTGTGTATCACGTATGGCACTTAGAGTCACACAAGGTTTTTTTTAATTTTTATTTTCATTGCCTTAAGAATTTGGTCAGCGGTGTACTTATAAAAAAATAATAAAAAGTAACCAAAAGTCTTAAAAGTATTGCGACATAGGTATTGGTGTTGTTATTCAATATATCACTTGGTTCTGAATATGATTTTTAACAAGTTTATTGGTCTCAGCTTGATCTCAGCTGGTTACAGTTTCAAATTAAATTTTAACACGTAATAACAATTAAAAAATGAAGAGAATGGCATGTCGAAAGACATTCAAAATAATATAGTGGTGACTTCATTCTACGATTACATCGTCTTGTATCTGTTCTAAGTCATGGGGTTTATTACTGTCTGGAAAGAGAAAGGGAGCACCGTTGATTTGATTGGTTGGTTGATCTTGTTTGGCGTATATCAACACCTTTATGGGTAATTTAGTGCCGAAATCTAAGTATTTTGTAAGCAATTTTATGTCTCCAACTATAGATATTTTTTTATATAATTTAAAAACAGTAGAAATGTAGCCCTAGGTTGATTATTTGATTTTATTTAGCAGCATATCAACACTTATGATGGAAACAAAAAGGAAATTAATACTGAGCATCAGGAAGAGACAGCTGAAATTCCTGGAACATGCAATGAGGAAAGAGGGCTTGAAGAACCTGATACTAACAGGGCAGATAGAGGGAAAAAGAGACAGAGGAAAGCAGCGGATAACATATCTGAAGGACCTAATCAGGTGGATGACGAAACGAGGATTGCACGGTGTAACAGAAGGCGTGCTCAGAGCCACCAGGGATAGGGAAAAGTGGAAGGCCATAATCGCCTACGTCCTTTACTGTAAATACTTCCTCATCTCAGAAATATAGACAAATAGAATGATCTATTATTAAACGTCGTACAAATGGCAACAAAACTGAGGACAATAGTCCGAATAATGTAAATACTACCTCATCTCAGAAATATAGACAAATAGAATGATCTATTATTAAATATCGTACAAATGTCAACAAAGATGAGGACAATTGTCCGAATAATGTAAATACTATCTCATCTCAGAAATATAGACAAATAGAATGATCTATTATTAAACGTCGTACAAATGGCAACAAAAATGAGGACAATATTCCGAATAATGTAAATACTGTAAATACTACCTCATCTCAGAAATATAGACAAATAGAATGATCTATTATTAAATGTCGTACAAATGGCAACAAAGGTACAAATGGCAACAAATGTCCGAAAATGTAAATAGTACCTCATCTCAAAAATATAGACAAATACTAAATTTAGTATTTCCAGACAATTTTTTGTAAATATATCTGTTAAAATGAGATATCAGTGTTATTTTCATTTTTGAGTCATCGAAACGACAAGTCATCCATCGCAAGTTATACGTATGCCGTGACAATATTTTGCTGCACACTTAAGAAGATCGCGCAGCACACTAGTATGGCGACATGGCGACTGGGAGTCAATCTTCTTCTTCTTCCTCCCCTTATCTTTTATCTTCGCCCCTAGCTTTTCATTGGATATCGACTCGGAACGACAAATGGGGGTGCCGAGTTCGAATTCCAATTGAATTCCTTGCATTCACTAACGCACAAATACCCTTGGGAAAGGTATTAATCCGTCTCTTCTCTCCAGTTAAGGGTTAAATAATAGGACAGATTGAGTTCTATAGCCATAGCTGGCAACCAGCCTACGGCAGAATGACAGCCTACTACGGGATAAACTTCTGCCCAGTCAGATATGTTCCTTTTGAGACATGATCGCCCAAGTGTGTATCAAGTATAGCACTTAACTGACTGACTGAATATAATAGTTGGGAACATAATTAAAACTTCTAATGGGTATAAAGTGGGGGATCAGTTTTTTTTATTGTGATGAAGGAATGAACCGATTCCCCACTAATTATTTTTAATATAATAATGTAATATAATCTATCTCTTCTCCCTGCAGCTATTGAGTTAAATGGCAGGACAGATTGGGTTCTACAGCCTTGGCTGGCAACCAGTCTACCGCAGAAAGCAATGGCAACCTACTGCAGGATAATCTTTTGCCCAAGCGTGTACCACATATGGCACTTACCTGACTGACTGAATATAATAGTTGGGAACATAATTAAAACTTCTAATGGGTATAAAGTGGGGGATCAGTTTTTTATTGTTATGAAGTAATTAACTGATGCCCCACTAAATATTCTTAATATAATAATGTAATATAACATATCTCTTTCCCTCCAGCTATGAGTTAAAGGACAGGACAGATTGGGTTCTATTAAAACTTCTAATGAGTATAAAGTGGGGGATCAGTTATATATTTTCATAAAGTAATAAACTGATCTCCCACTAATTACTACGTAATATAATATATATCTTTTCCCCTAGCTATGAGTCAAATAGAGCAGATTGAGATGTATAGCCTTGGCTGGTAACCAGTCGACCGCAGAAAGCAATGGCAACCTATTGCAGGATAATCTTCTGCCCAGTCAGTTATGTCTCTTTTGAGACATGATCGCCCAAAGCGTGTACCACGTATGGCACTTAATTGAATGGCTAGTTTTTCCCTCTTTAGGTCTCTCGGTTTAATTCTATATATTCAGTATTATTATTATCATCATCATCAGTGTCATATTATTATTATGTCTATTGAACAGGTTAAGAGGCTCATCCCTTGTTCCCTGTTTAGGATATGGTTTCCGGCTTTCTCTTTTCACTATTACGTAGCCCCCTGCACATCAGTGGCGTTACCGCCTTGCTCGGGGTGATACGATTAAAAAAAAAAATTCTGTCGCGTTTATCTGTTTTCTTGTCAGAGAGTCCGTGGTCAAAATATATCAAGACCCGCTAGATTAAGTTCAGCCTTTCAGGGATGACTGGTACAAACTGATTAGATTTTGGGTTCGATCCGGTATGGAATAAAGTTTCTTTGTTATTAATAAAATTTAATTTTTACTTTCAAATGCCAAATACTGAAGTGCCACCCTTAGATCATTTTAAATACTGAATTACATCCCCTGTTTCATTTCAAGTGTGAATTTAATTGAGAACAGTCGAGTTCATATTTTGTATTTTCATTCTTGAAAGCTGTCAAGTTCATTGCAGTTATTCTTTCTCATTTTAATAATCAGCTCTTGTTAATCGCTGAAATGATGTCGGTATTGCTTTTGGCGGAGGTCTGCAGTCCTTGGCTACTCTTTCTTCTTTTCGCCACCACTTTTTCAGTTCGATGCAAAAAAAAAAAAAAAGAAAAAAAAAAAAAAAAGCTTCTTGTACGTATGTTGATTGTAATAGAAATGACCTGCTTTCATTCCTTCTTGGCTGGAAGCCAGTAATGATAAATAGCTAAGCCTGTTACCCAGGTACTTGATCCACAAACAGCATTATACTAAGTTTGCGGAGTCAGAGTACACCGTGTTATCTGTTGCAATAGCCGAGTAAACATTCATCTTTGTACGACCCTCCAGGTTGCCTTGAACTGAGTGTACCTACCTTATACGTAAATCTGAGAAAAAAAACAAAATACATTGTAGAACAGAGACAAAGTTAATTGCACCGTTATTTTATTTTATAATCGTATCGCCCCAAGCAAGGCGTTATACTACCACTGTTGTGCAGAGGGTTACATAGGAGGAAAGTTATGAGAAAAAGTGACAGGATATAGGAGGTTTCAGGAAGTGGATAAAAAGAAAGATGATCCCTGACTCTATGGCCACAGTCAATTCATATATTAATGGTAATATAAAACTGATCCCCCATTTCATACCCACATTATAATAGTATAGAATTTTTTTTTTTTATGATCGTATCGTCCCAAGTAAGGCGTTATACTGCCAGTGTTGTGCAGGGGGTTACATAGGAGGAAAGTCATGAGAAGGAGTGAGAAAATACAGGGGGTGTCAGGAAGCGGGTAAAAGAGGGATGAGAATACTGAAGAAATAATCTCATTTCTTCATTATCCTGGTTTCCATTCTCCCTAAACTTTGTCGTTGCTCACCTGTTCTATCCATGGTATCCTCAGCATCCTTCTGTAGAACTGCATTTTTGTTGCTTCGAGTCTCTCCATCATCATTGAGGAGATGGTCCAGAATTCGCTGCCGTACCGGATGACAAATACCACATTTCCAATACACGTTCGGATTTCAATGTTGCACTTTTCGTCCTCTGGTAAATTTGCTTGATTTCGCTATTTGCGATTTGCAATTCGCACTTTAAGAGCATGAGAAAGAGGATGCAAGTTAGTGAGAAAGGAGATGACTCTTGACTTTACATTTAAATTCTTGGAGATTGTAGCTGTCGGGGAAGCAAGTAAATGGAAGGGAATTCCACAGGCGGGAAGTGCTTGAAAAGAAGCTGCTGGAGTAGAATTGCATTTACATCTTATTGGTTTCACAGTAAAAGGGTGGGATCTAGTTGCTAATCTTGTTGCTCGAGTGAGTTCGTATATAGGGGGCACCAGTGAGCTAAGTTCATCAGAGCAGAAGCCGTGAAAGTATTTGTAGAAGAGACACAGGGAAGCCACATTGTGCCGGTGAGAAAGTGACTATCCGAGCTGCCAAGTTAGGATCGATTACATTGCTGATTCTCCATTGGATTTTGTCAAGGACCCTAGGTGGATAGCAGGAGCACCTGACCAGATATGGCAGCAATATTCAATGCACGGGCGGATGGTAGATTTTCAGACGGCAAAAGCTTCCTGGCCCTACACAGAGAACCCACCTTCTTAGCAGCGGTATTAGCTATGGATTCTATATAGTCATTCCACTTGAGGCCTGTTGTGAGAGTTAACCTGAGGAGGCGCAGTGTTTTACTTTCAGGGAGACTAGTATGATCTATGCTAATGGAGTTGGGGTAGGAGCGATTCAGATTAATGAATGCATTTGCACTTAATTGGTGACGTGAAGTTTGCCTTTGTATTTTGATTTATTTAAAGCGGTTGGACTGTGCACGTCACGTTGCGGTTAACAGCGCGGGACACGTGACCTGCAAGACGAGATCAAATTCCAGCCATATTCGTTGCGTTCACTTACGAACGAGCGCCCTAGATAAAGTATGAATCTTCTTATTCCCATCCCACCTAGCAAAACGGACTGAGCTCTAACTTTGGTTGGTAACCATTCTAGGCGAAGGATAGCTCTGAATTCTTTACGTGTTCAGCCTGGGGTTGGAAGATCCGCATTCTTTAAAGCCAGTCAAAGCATGGTAGTGTGGTGAGGCCGCGGCCTTATTCAAGACCACCAGTGGTCTCACCCGATCCCACATAGAATTTTCGGCTTGATTAGTGTCAACTACAACTATATATATATATATATATACATATACATATACATATACATATACATATATATATATATAATCTCGTTGAGGGGAAGTATAAGGGCAGAGATTAAAAAAAAAACATTGCAAGTCCCAGTCCTAACCCGTATTTAATTGGTATTATCCTATTTTGGTTATATTATTTCTTGCTGGACTTCTTAACCGGGTCCAGGACCATAAGAAAAATGATTCAAAATTTTCTTTCTTCAAATCTCCTTAGAAGCACTAGAAACCTCAACTGCCTTTTCCTGGTGTTAAGTAAAAGTATCCTTGATTCTGTTCGGTCTATAAGACTGGCAAACATCCAGACTGTGTTGCAGACATGACATACACAAAAACACGCAATGCATTTTGAGATTTCAGGAAGACGCAAGGGGGGGGGGGGGGGAAACGACGTTCACCGGCAGCATCAGGGACGCGAGTCAGATTACGAAGAGGAACTGAAGGAACGACTGGACTGGACTGATTATCAGTTGGGAGAGCTACAACTAACCTGCTTGCTGGTGTGCTAAACTTAATTTGCCACAAGCTATTTCGGCATATTAATTCTTCAAGATGGAAGGAAAGATTTTTGATGTCCGTTTAATCCCAGAATTCAGCGGTGCCCCAACAGATATGCCCATTGTTGAATGGATAGAGAATGCGAAATTGGTCTGTGAACTTTCTGCCATGGACAAAATCGAGCGCATTATGCCACTACGACTGAGGCGGTGCTCTTGCTGTGTATAGACAACTTAATAAAGAGCAGAGGGCAGACGCGGAACAGATTAAACGGGCCCTTATGACTGCATACGCGACTGACAGGTTCAATGCGTTCGACCAATTCATGGGACGGCGTCATCGCCCAGGGGAATCGGTGGATGAATTTCTGGCTGAAATGCATCGCTTGGCGTGACTAATAGGAGAACCGCTGCCTGACCGGTGGATGGCATGTGCATTTGTGTCAGGGATACGCCATCACATTAGACAGATCCTCAAGGCATCGTCCAGGATGGACGACATGAATCTAGAACAGATTCTGACCCGAGCAAGGGCGATTATGACTGATGACGAAGGGTGCCAGGAGTTGGCCGCCGCATCAGTAGAACTATCACACTCAGAGGCTGAGGTTGCCCCTGCCAAACCTGTTAGCCAAACGATTACCTGCTACAGGTGCTCTAGACCCAACCATATGGCGAAGAATTGCACACAAGGACGTCCGGAGAGGTTAAACAGAACACAGAGGTCTGGCCGTGACAAGCGGTGCTTTCGCTGCAATGGTATTGGACACATTTCTTCAGAATGCCAGGGAAACGCCCAGGGGGAGAAGGCGTCAGCGCCAGCCTTCTCCCCGAGCAAGTCAAAAACCGGAAGCTACCAATAATAAACCTATTCGTAAATGGAGTAGAATGCACAGCTCTGGTGGATTCGGGGTGCTCACAAACGCTGGTGAGCAAGACTGTGTGCCGTAGCTGGAAGCAGGAGGAGGTGGGAGTGTTGACCGCCGACAGAAGGATCCTGAACTGCCTTGGATGTGGCAACATTAAGTTGGGCGTCGAGCAGATGCAGCCTGTGACTTGAGGCTCTGGTCGTGGACGGACAGTTGCTGGGGTTCGATCTTCTCGGGATTGATGCAATCAAGGTGCTCGGAGGTGTACATCTAACTGAATCAGGCAAAGCGCGTTTTGGAAAAACTGAACACATGTGCGGCCATTTTTGTCAACAAGCCTGATTTTAAAGTAACATTTGACCCCAGCACAACAACGTGGACTGCATTGTGGAAGTGGGCGAATGGTCATTCACCCAGTAAGTTGGTCAATACAGTACGGGAGTACAAAGTGCCTGGCCATATCAGGGAGGCGTATGAGAAGGAACTAGCACGGTGGCAGCAGGAAGGATGGCTACTGCCATATCCCGAGAAAGAGCTTGGCCTACCCAAGGGATTAATTCCTTTAATGGCAGTCGTACAGGAACACAAACAAAAGGTCCGGCCGGTACTTGACTATCGAGTGCTGAACTGCTTCGTAGATGCATTCACGGGCGATGCAGAGGTGTGTGCGCAGAAATTACGAGAATGGAGACAACAAGGGGCTGACGTATCGCTGTTGGATTTGAGAAATGCATACCTACAGATCCATATCGACAGATCACTATGGCCTTTTCAAACAGTAGTCATTAACGGTAAGCAGTTTTGCCTTACACGTTTGGGCTTTGTTTTGAATGTGGCACCACTTGTCATGAAGTTGGTGGTCGACACTATAACGTCTCAGGATCAGGACATTAGGAGTGCCACGTCGGCATACGTTGACGATATTTTCATAAATGAAGGCATAATTTCTGCAGCGCATGTAAACCAGCACTTTTCAGACTACGGACTAATTTGTAAAGATCCGGAGCGATTGAAGGACGGAACTAAGGTCCTAGGTCTGCAAGTTTGGGAAGAAAGTGACTCCTTCGATGGAAGCGGGGAGGTCAGGTTCCAGAAATTGCCCAAACGATGACCCACCAAAGCGTATTTTCCTTGTGCGGGAAACTCGTGGGTCATTACCCCGTGTGCGGTTGGCAACTACATTTATTAAGCGTTACGCAAATATGCTAACCAAAGGATGGGATGACGAAATAAAGGACACCCCTCTTGGACGTATGATGGAGGAAACAGTAGCCAGAGTGCAAAAATCAGATCCCGTCGGTGGAGACTGGTGTGTGAACGGCAGTGAGATGACAGTTTGGGTGGATGCCAGTTCTGTGGCTACGGGAGTAGCACTAGAGGTGAACGGAAGCGTTGTGGAAGACGCTTGCTGGCTGCGTCCAGCCAATGACGCCAGACACATTAATCTTGCTGAACTTGACGTGGTAATCAAGGGTGTAAATCTTGCCCTGCAGTGGCAGGCACCAGTTATGCATGTGGTCACCGATTCAGCGTGTGTGCACCGGTGGGTGTCTGACACCCTAACAAGAAAGATGCGCATGAACATGAAGGCGGCGGGTGACATCCACCAGCAGAGTGGGCACCCAGGTATTAAGAGAACGATGTACTTTGCTAGGATCGTAGATCCAACGGTCTCCAAGGAACTAGTTAAATCTGTTAGAACCTGCGAAGTCTGTCAATCGATCGATCCAGCACATTGGAAAAAGGGAAATTTGAGTGAGAAGAAACTGGAGCAGGTTAGCAATGGACACGACCCATTACAATGGTAGCCATTTTCTTACACTCATCGATTGGGGTCCCTCTCGCTTTGCGGTATGGCGGCCACTGAGATGGCAAGACTCTGCTGGTGTTATTTGTCAGAGACACTTTTCTACGAACGAGGCCCGCCGGTTGAAATATTGACTGACAATGATACTGTATTTACTAGCAGACAATTCAAGGAATTTGTAAGCAGCTGGGGCATGCATTTGAGGTTCCAGTGTGCTTACGTGCCGCCTGGAAATGGCATTGCGGAACGAAACCACAGAAGTGTCAAAACCATAGCAGCCAGGAAAAGTGTTCTGTCTTAGAGGCGGTTTACTGGCATAACGTCACACCCAAGGACAACCTTTCACGGCACCGGCTGATGTACTGCACATGTATCACATCCATGTGAGGGGCATTGATGCAACGCCCCCCACCTGAGTCACAAACAACCGAAGGGGAGTACAACAAAGGGGACATTGTCTGGTCAAGGCTCCTCACGGTAGATGCATGACCAAATTTGGAACCGGACGTGTGACCGAGGCGGTGAGCCAGCAGTCGGTACAAGTCGATGGAACACTTCGCCACGTGAGAGATCAGCACCTTTTCTTGGTTTCAAATCCCACGACTGACGAAGACACAGAGGATAGTGAACAGCTGATGCACAGAGCTGAGTTCAACGCCCGATATCAATAGTGTGCCAATGGATCAGGACGTATCTGTTGAGAGCTCCTCTGATGAAGAAGCCCAACCACTCCCCCTTCAGAGGAGTACCCGAAACAAAAGACTGCACCCACACTATCATCTGTGTAATCAGGAGGGAGTATAGCAGACATGGTCATACACAAAAACATGCAATGCATTTTGGGATTACAGGAAGACGCAAGGGGGGGAAAAAAAAAAAAAAAAAAAAAAAAATGACGTTCACCGGTAGCGTCAGATTACGAAGAGGAACTGAAGGAACAACTGGACTGATTATCAGTTGGGAGAGCTACAACTAATCTGCTTGCTGCTGTGCTAAGCTTAATTTGCACCAGACTGGCAAGCAAACATCCACTTTGTGCAAAGTTTTGAATATGAAAGATTTTCTAAATTTTAATTTAAAAATGAATTTTTGCAGAAATTTTTTTTGGTGAAAATTTTTGAATGTCTTAATATACATTATGAAAGGTGTTTAAAGTTAATCTAGACTTTTTTTTTCAATTTAAAAATAAAAAAAAAATAAAAAAAATCATAAAATAAAACAGTTTTCAGACAGAATTTAAATTTTAGAAATTTTAAAATTTGGGGGCGGGGGTACAGATTACATACAAAATTTTTTTTTTTCTTCTAAAAATAATTTCAAAAATTAATTCATTTGTGAATAAGTCATTAAAGTATCCATATTGAATGGATTATTTTACTGAAAAATTCCCATAGTCAGCTGTTGGCGTAACAACTGACTGAGAATTTTCCAGTTAACATTAAATGTGAAAAAAAAAAAATATTTGGTCTCAAATATTTGACAAAATTAAGACCGAATTTCATTTTATTGTGTTGTTTTGTAGAAAAACAAAAAATATTTGTTCCTGCATTTAATCATTAAATCTTGTCAAATTTTGGCCTGGACAAGTTAACCTTAATTTAATTGAATTTAATATTTGTAAAATATAACTTAAAATTGTCTAATTTTTACAAAGAATATAGGTTCAATTTCTTTAAGTCAATATTAAAGTTTTCCTCACTCACAGGGTTTATTTAAAAAAAAAAAAAAAAAAAAAAAAAAAAAAAAAAAAAAAAAGAAAAAAAAAACCCACTTTGCACTTAATCTTTGGCCCACAGCCAAAAGCATAAAATCCAGAAAAGATTAAATTAGAAACTAGTATTTTAATTGTACCTTCCAAAATTGTTTTTAGAAAAACCTAGTATAATTCTTTTAAATTTTTCAATAAAATTTAATAGAATAAACAAAAATATAGAAGGGTGTGCCAAAAAGTTCACTAGCTAAAAAAAGCTTTCAAATGTTCTAAAATTTTTTAAGAACTTTTCAGCCACCTTTCTCATATGATAGCAAAATACCAAAATAAAATTCTTTAAGAATAACAGAGAAAGGATTTATTGTATTCAATTTATTACTATCATATAGACAAACCAAGTTAAAATGTATACATCAGATTCGATCAGGGTTAAATGAACCGAGCGATAAAAAAAGATTCAACAATTTGTTCATTATCAAGAGTCTTGTATTTCTAACCACAAAAGACAATGGGGAGGGAAAGAAAAGATCGCGTCACAGAGCAATTACCGGCACCTACAAGCAAGTCCCATTTTAGTAGGAAATCATTTTAAGTTTTATCAAATATTAAGCGTTAAACATACACATAAAATTCATAAGTGATTGGTTGTTAAATACTGAATACAGAAACAGATGCATATATTTCAGTTCTTGCCTTTAGCACAAGAAAGTTCCAACATGTAAGGCAACATTAAAAAAAATTTTAAATTAAAAAAAAGTTAAATTAAAAAATTAAAAAAAAAAGCAAAAAAAAAAAAAAAAAAGCAAATGAATCATGCAACCTAAATAGGCAAAATTTATTTAGGAAGACAAAAAAAAAAAAAAATCTGAGGCAATCCAGTTATATTATAGAATAGGCATTTCAAATTTATCAAATATAGAAATATTTTTTTATATACAACTTTAATTCTGACACCTCTCTTCCTTCATTCTGAATACATAGACATTGTTGCTGCAATGATAAAGGCACAACATTGAAACGCACACGATAAGGGAGAGAAATAAGTGATTGTTATATCCAGTTACAAATTAACTGACAGGTGCTAAAAAAAACTTTCATTTTTAAGGCTCCCAATGAGACCACTCTTAAGAGCAGAAACCTCAAAGTATTTTTGTTTTTAAGACATTAATGACAATTTAAATGCCGCTATACAGTAGACTTTAGAAGCATTATACAATATTAACATCAAGGTTATGGTACAAAAGTTGTTAGCCCAGTATTATGTTGGATAGGGTACTGAAGATTTCTTCATTTTTATTTATGTAGCAAATATGTGAACTTTTTAACCATATCTTGGGGTAGCAAATCAATTTTCAGCACCTCCTTGCAAGCAACTGTTGAATTTTTTTGACAAGTTTAAATGAAAACCTAATTTCCTCATCACAAAAGACACTAGCCACAGAAAAATTTATTCACAAATAAAAATGGTATATTATATATATATATATATATATATATATATATATAAAAAATGTAAGTTAAAAATGTATTTTTGACAGTATTTATTTATATTATTATAGAAAACAAAAATACTGTAAAAAATACATTTTTCACTTACATTTTAGTAGTTTTTCCTATACATATTAAGACAGTATATGTGGATTATCATTATGCTATATATCGAGAGAGAGAGAGAATGGTGAGGCCTAAGTTGTCAAATTCAAATTGTTTTTATCTTCAAATATTATCTAATCAGGGAAACTTTTTTTTTTTTTTACTTTTTTTAATAAATCCAGACATTTTTCTTCCCTTAGAAAAAAAAATAGGGACAAAGATTTGTCTGGGAAAAGATTGTACTAACAAATGTAAATCCTTAAAAAAACTTCTTAAACAATAAGCTAATTATAGTTTTTATAGTTTCAACAGCACTCAGGATTTTTTTTTTTTTGTAAAGAAAAAAAAAATGGTTCAAGTAAGAGGAAGGAGTTTACTGTCTGAGTGAGTTTAAAGAATACAATCTTTCACAATGCATCAAAGTTTACAATTATATGAATTGAATATAATTATCCAAAACATATATATATATATATATATATATATATATATATATATATATATGAGAGAGAGAGAAAACTGATGAACAAGCAATTCCAACTGTGAAGGTTGCAAATCATCACATGAAGAGTTGAAGTTACTTTAACATTAAGTATTTTATTTTTGGAATGGTTATTTGTAAATTTTTTTTTTCTTCTTGACTGTCTCCAAGAACCATGTTTGACGGAGTTAGTGGCATTCTGACTAAATTTTTGTCAGAACAGTAGCCACATGAACAATTGCACAAAAAAAAAAATAAAAAAATAAACGGAATGCTTTTTCCCCACTGTCATCCCACAAACTTTATAGCCAACATTAAATATTGTGAAATCACAGTAAATTTTTAGTTTTCCTTTTTCTCTATTATTAGAAGGGAGAGTTTGGTTTTGAAGAGAAAAAAGTAGGAAATAATTTCAGATGAATCTGAAAAGATGAAGTGTGGGTTGGAGTGGGTGGTATGGGGGGGGGGGGGAGAATTCTGCTAAAAACACTTAATCCATTATGTATATAATACAAAAGGGAAAAAATTTTAAGATGTCATTGGTCCAATTACCTTGAAGAATGCTACTATTATTCGATGATAAATCTTTCTCAAACTAATTTTTAATAAGGAATATAAAAAAAAAAAAAAAAAAAAAAAAGGAGAGAAAAATTTCTACCTGTCCCCAGACATTAATCAAACTGAAATAAACATGATGACAGGCACTTTGGAAGAAGTGTGTGCGTGTGTGTTGGTTATAAAGTCAAAGTATTGTTTGGACAGATTGAAGATTTGGTAAAGCAGTCTGAAGATTCCAGAATGAAAAGCAAAACCAGAATCTTATCTGTTAGTTGATTTGAGCCAAAGTTCAGAGAGAGTTATGCCAAAATGCACAAACCTCCCCACCCCAAGCCCAATATAGTGCCAAAATTCTATAGTAAGATAAGCAGTAACAAAACTTCTCAGCAGGTGGGGAAGGAAGAGAAAAAAAAAATTTAAGGCTGCAGGTAGGAGATGAATATTTTTTTTTTTTTTGAGTGGGGAGGCAGACAAAAAGGGAGATTAATCACAGGACAGGAAGAGTTTACAATTGCTGCAAAAGTTCATATTTTTCCTTTAACCCTATTTTTGAGAATCTTGAGTCAACCTTCTTCCTTGATTGAAGACGTTTCTTCATTTCCTCCACACTCACTTTGCCAAAATCCAATAGGTCATCACCTTTTCTTTCAGTGGTCTCAGGAACTGATGGTTGTGTTGCTTCGGCTTTGAGCTCAGAGGGAGTGGCCAGAAACATGGGATCAGGTTCTGGCACTGGTGCAGATGGTTCTGGTTCTGGAATTGGTAGCACCGGTTCAGGTTCTGGAATTGGTGCTGCAAGTTCTTGTTCCGTTTCTGGTTCTATTACAGGAGCTGCTATTTCTGAAGAAGCTAAGTCAGATTCTGAAGGTATTTCTGGTTCTGGCAATGCTTCAACACCATTCTCCTTCAATTCCTCAGCCTTGGAAGAAAGAAAAAAAAATATTTAAAAGAGAAATTTAATATACTGGATTTTAATCTGTAAAACATTACCCAGATTACATATACAACTACTTATATGAAGATGACAAAAACGAGGACAGTGAACAATGTTCAGTTCATTGTACATTCCCGCTTTTTTGACTGGAATTTTCAACTGAATACTTAGATGGTTCTAGTTCTCTGTGCAATGTCTTTTCTGGATATCTCATTTTCAGTTACGACTCAACTCTCCATTTTTTTTTTTTTTAAATTATATCACCACGAGCAAGGCAGTAACACTACTGATGTGCAGGGGGCTACATAAGAGTAAAGAGATTGGAAAAGAGAAAACCAGAAACCACATCCTAAACAGGGAACAAGGGATAAGCCTCTTCACCTGTTCAATAGACGTGGGTGGAATGTGAACCGGGCAATAGTTTAGTCTATCTACTCCAATTGAAAAAAAAAAAAAGTGACAAGATTCACCTTTGCTGTGGTCAGGTATCAAACTTAGTCAAGTCACTAGATGACTTGACAGATTTTTATCCACTGTGCAATGTGGACAAACTGAACACTAAATAGTGGAAAATACTAGTCATTTTTTTTATGCTAAAATACATGACAGATGCACAGAAAGATGCTTACTGGTAACTGAAACCAACTCAATTAAGTACATATAAAAGCCATAGTTCTCTCCTCTACCTTTAAGTTTCATCCTAACAGGCAAATAATCAGTTGATTTTCAAAATTAAATGCATGCAAAATGACAGAAATAAGAATTCTTCAGAAGGGAAGCATAAACATTAGATTGAGATTCCATATAGAGAGCATTTTTAGAATTTTATTAATTTGATCACTAGAACCCTTAGTTTGATAGGGGGGAAAAAATTAGTTCAAATCTATTGGAATTTCATAAAGTACAGATTTTAAAAAAAAAAAAAAAAAAAAAAAAAAACCGAACTTAATTCTTTTATTAAGCTTACCAAACAGATTTTTGCCATTACTAATGAAGCATTTTTTTAATAATTTTTTTAAAATAAATTTGAGAGTCACAAATGAGCAAGGTTTTGATTGTCTAAGATTTCAGCCATACTTCGAGATACATTGCTCTATATCAACTGACAATGCATTCTTTTGATAATAGATATTTGCCATCTTCACCATTTTTTATTGTGGGGAGTGAGGGGGGGGATTGCTCTAGTAGTCTAACTTCAAAATGCAGTCAGTACTATTATTTACCAAATGTTCACCCAATACTAGGCTTAAGCCACTCATTCAATGAGTTTTGTTTTGCATGGATGAGAAAGAAAAATGTCAAAGTGAAGATTATGAAAATATCTAGGATAGATAACTTGATGCGAACAAGATTGCCGTCAAGAGAAGCATCTATTTGGGAGAATGTTTCACAAGATAACTGCTATGAAGGATGATTAGACCATGTGTACATGACAGGTCCTAGGTATAAAAAAGACAACTGGTAAAAATAAGGAATAAAATTCACTTGAATATTTGCCATGGAAACAAGCAATAGGCTTGTGACATTTCCCCACATAGGAAACTATAGCCATTACCATATTAAAGAGTTTAAAGAGCTCCTCCCCATCCTTACATGTTGTGGCGTCTCTCTGCACAACAGTGGCCATGTTTACAATTTGTGTGAGGTGCGTCCTTCGCCATGCTAGTGAGACATGGCCCGTTACGGCTGCGGATATAGCCAGATTAGCCCATAGTGATCACGCCATGATCTGCTGGATCTGTGCCTTGAAACTGACAGGGACCCCTTACATTCATTGAGGTCTAGACTGGGTTGGGCTAGTGTGGAGGAGGTTCTTCGGTGAAACAGACTGTGCTGGTATGGCCACCTTCAGCACATGGATCAAGATGTGTGGCCTAGAAAAGTTGAGAGCATTGTCATCCCAGGCTCCTACCCCAGACGTCACCCACAGAAAAGATGGCCCAACTGCATCAATGAGGATCTGTAAAGCACCAGCCTCAAACCCGAGCAGGCAATGGATCAGGGGTGGTGGCAAATGAACTTCAGACCTGTACGACATGGCAGAACTTCCAACCCTCGGACACAGGGAAGACAGGTAAGAAAAACCGAGTAGTAGTAGTACTCCACCAATAACAGAACTTGCTATGTTACTACATTTGTAGCAAGTAAAATAGAAAAAAAAAAAAAAAAAGTGAAATCCTACCTTCTGTAACAAATAGCATTAGGCTATTTCAATAAGCAACTTTATTCCCTTCCCCTGACATACACGACTAATGACAAAGCTCTTAACAAAACAGGTCTTAATGTCAACTACCTGACAACTACCCACTGTGCTATGGAGCCACTAGATTAGCTGTTTACAAAGAGCTAGTGTGAACCAATATGGTAGCAACTGATACACAGCAATTCAAGATCAAGAGAGATTCTTTCTCTCTCAAATGTTCAGGATTAATGTTTCCTTGTTGCAAGGAATCACAGACTGATGCTCTAGCTTTTGTCAAAGGGTCAGCCAGTTGACTTCTGATGTCAATCAGCATTATCCTCATTGATTTTTCTTTGCAATCATATTCTTTATTATGGCTTCATCCAGTATCAACCTCTTTTTTTCAAGGGTTCTGGAAGATCTCGTGAGTTCAACAAGGGATTTTTTTTTTCCTCAGTAAAACATTTTGAATTTTGCCTTCACTTCCCTGAAAAATTTATTCCAGAATTATTTTCATATAGAATGCCATTTCACTTGCTTTTTGCAGGGCTAAACATTCAACTGCTAGTGAACTCTTTACAATCTTTTTTGTGATTGACAATGAATAGAGCATATGTTCCTCTTGTCAGCAAGCAATATCAAGTATCTCTCTTGAGAGGTACCACCCAGAGGTTTTTTTTTTAAAGCAGCACCAGAAAATGTTGATATTGAGGGCTTTTCCATACTAATTTCTTTAAAGGTAAAAGGACAATATTGTCCTTGACTTTCCAGATGACTGGTGTCTCTGAATACATCCCAGACTGGTGTCCCTTAAATTGTTACTCCATTGGCAAATATCAGGATATATCTGGTCTTGTTAAATTTGCAATTCAGAACAATTGTCTCGTAGGTGACGAAAACTTGTCTTTTCCCCCTCTTAATCAGGCTCATGTTTTATTTCTAGTTTCTTCGAACTGGATTGGTTCAAGGAAATCCTCATACTTTTCAGTCAAGTTCATATCTACATTTAGCAGATTAATATGAATACCAAACAATTTAAAGGCCTGCTGTTCATTGATGTTAAAACTGTTTATTACTGAAAACTAATCGATCAGCTCCAGACCAAAAGAAGACATGATCTGACATAGCATTCCCATGTCCCTAATAAAAAAAAAAAAAAAAAAAAAAAAAAAAAAAAAAAAAAAAAAAACCTTTTTCAGATATAATGGAATCAGCTATCTAGAAATATGCAAATACCAAATTCTTGGTTCTTTGATGGGATGATGCATGCTGCACTGAATCGGGTGGCATGGTCAATACAGGATCAAGCTTCTTTTCTCGCGCTTCCCGCCTGTGGAATTCCTTTCCACATGTCTGCTTTCCCGACAGCTACCATCTCCAGGAATTTAAATGTAAGGTCAATAGACACCTATCACACTAACTTGCACCTATTCTCCCAACACTCATTCTTGGTATCCTTACCTGCCTATCACCCTTCTTCTGACATTTCCTATATCTAACCATCCTTTCTCACCACTTTCCCTCTATGTAACCCCCTGCACAATAGTGGCAGTGAAATGCCTTGCTTGGGGTGAAACAAAGAAAAAAAGGAAAAAAGTTCCAGTCCAAATCTTTCAAATCCATAGCAATTGATTCAGTTAATTCTTTAGACAAAGGAATGCATACAATGGGTTTTTTTTTTTTTGGGGGGGGGGGGGTATATTTTACACATATTTAGCAATTTTGATAAAGTATTTCAATTGGTCTCTGCCAGTAGAAGTTTCTTCAGTTTACTCTGAACCGTTTATGAAGCTTCATAATTTGTCTGCTGCATCATTTGCTTGCATAATTTTTACACTCTGGCCTTCAAATGCTAGGAATTTTGAACCGAATACTTTATTTCGATCACTGGGGTATATCATTCTCATTCCATGTGTGATGCTACTTCCAGATAGCATCTAGAAATGGCATTGCACATGGAATGAGAAAGATATACTCATGTCATTTTCTGCATCATTTGCTTGCATAATTTGCTTGCATAATTTATGAAGATTAGAGAAATACACAGACTTATTTTTGTTATCTGCTCTAGAGTTTCTGTTGATTGGTACCGCATAATGCCCTTGGCAATGTGAATTTGAGATTTTTCTCAAACATAATGACTGTCTTTTGTGGAAGTTAATTGTAGTCTCTGCGTTTTTCATTGCATCATTACTAAAAAAGGGGACATCATTACTGATAACATCAGTTTCAAAATAAAGTTTACGATTTTGAGAAGCCAACATCCCCAGAAAATTGGAAACCAACATTGATCAAGCATAGAAAATGTTATTGAAATGTGGAGAAAAGATAAGAATCACAATAACATAATTGAAACCAACATTGGAGAAAAAAAAAAAAAAAAAAAAAAAAAAATCATTTTTAACCCTGACTAAGCATAATCTAAACTTATTTGACAGAGAGAGACAGAGAAAGAGGTCTGTGCTGATTTTCTTGAAAATTTACAGTTGTGCTATAAGCATCTGCGAGTGTTCTTAGCCATGTTTTGTATCGAGGCACCGATAAATATCGAAAAATCGGGTTATAGAAGGAGTGGTCCAATTTTAATCAAATTGGATTGACTCATAGACAAAGACAAACGATATTCAGAAGTTTCAAGGTTGCAGCTCTTACAATAGTGCAGAAAATCGATTATATATATATATATATATATATATATATATATAAAGGCAAGATGTTTGTTGATTTGTATAAAGGACATATAGACAGACAGATAAACACACACAAACAATTTTTATCCAATTCTCACCAAACTTCACACGAATATTCTTTAGGCTGTGCTTGAGCTCCAGGACCATGGATTAGTTTTAAAGCTTTCATTACACCCGGGCAACACATAGCCATATATTGGCTGGAATCTTCACAGAACTTAGTGAAGGGTACACCATCATGAAAATGAAATTTCCTGTCCTTGTGGTAAATTGTTTCTTGCTTCTTTTCTCAATGTAACATTGCAACCAATTTTCAGAGAATATTTTCTTAACGCAATCTATATCCAGCATAGCACATTTAAATGTTTCTCTAAGCAACTTTCTATGAGGTGTTAATTCTAGACATTCAGCAAACAAGTTAATGCTCGCTTCCTCGTCAAGTGCTCCATTTGCATGAGATTGATGAGGACAATTCTTTGCCCAGTGAAGGATGGATTTATGAATAAGACGTTTTGTAATTCTAGTTTGGTCAATTGGTTTGTCCTATCAATGCTACTTCTGGCAACAGCATTATCTTTTTTTTTTTTGTTGCTCTATTGATTTCCAGCTGCCCTACTTTTGCTGCAAAATCTATTCTGTATTTAAAGAATTATCTGCAATATTTACATTATTCAGACTATTGTTCTCATGGCTGTTATTTGTATGAGGTTTCGGCTGTTGTATGCTCCGGCCTTCTTTAGGTGCTAGGAATTTCGAACTGAACCCTTTGTTACAATCACTGGGGTATATCATTTTCATCCCTTGTGTAGTAAGGTCTCAATTAGGAGTCATGAGTTATCTCCTAACCCTGCAAGTTACTTGTTCACCACCACTAACCTGGTATTGAACTCAACTCTGGTTCAAATCACAGGAACTAACCAACACCTACTGGACCATATGTCAATACCAAGCTACAGTAATGGTGAACAAGTAACTTGCAGAGGTAGAGGGAGATAACTCATGACTTCCTATCGCCAATTACTACACAAGGGATGAGAATGACATACCCCAGAGATTGTAATAAAAACGTTCAGTTCGAAATTCCTAATACCTAAAGAAGGCTGGAGCATACAATGGCTGAAATGTTATACAAATGGCAACAAAGATGAGGACAATAGTCCAAATAATATAAAATTACCTCATCTCATAAATATAGATTAATATTAAAGTGTATCTACTGGTTCTTCTGATATGAATTTGCTACTTTTGAGATGACAACATCTAAAGTTGGTCTTTGATTTCTTCATATCCCAATTTTAAAAAATGAGACTCTTATGAGTTCTGTTTTATTTGTTTCTAAGTTAACACTTTTCAAGAGTCTGTAATTTGCTCTGACAGCAAAATCTTGAAAGCCTCTAAGCCATTAATATAGCTTTCAATGGACATATCAGCTGACCTCTGGTATTCTTCAAATTCACTACATGCTATGCATGTCCTCTGATGCTCATCATTTAGAAAGAGGTCATCCAGTCTGGCAATTAATTAGTTTGTCAAGGCCATCTGCATTTAGCGATTTGATTGGCAATTTACCAATGCTATTTCTCTGGCTCTACCCTCCAAAAGATAACGGCTGGTGCTTGATTATTTGCTCAATTTTGAAACATTGTCCATCGTTTTTTTTTTTGTTTTTTTTTGGTGGGTAAAGCTATGTGTTTGATTTGGATTTAATCAATGTCTTTTCCTCATTTGAAACACTGACACATACTAAGTCAAAGTACCCTTTTCACCTGTCCAAGTTTGAGGGTGATTTTTGGGAGGGTGTAATCCCCCCCCCCCTTTGTGTCACCACAATTTTTTTTGTAATCTATTTCATTTTGCTCTACTACTATGTGATGTTTATAAAGAGCTAGTGTCAACTAATTATGCAAATCAACGGAGATAATCAACAGGGGTTAACAAGTGTTGAATCAGAAGTTTCCTAATGGAGCAAACAAATACACCTGTTCCACAACCCTAATGTCAGCAGCCATCCACCAGGTGCAATAAAGCTGCAGCAAAGGCAAAATCATTTAACTTTTTTTTGCTGCTAAAAAAAAAAAAAACTCAAGGGATTATTTAATGCTGAAATCCAAATATTTTGTATGCATTTTTTTTTTTTTAATGCTTTAGTTATAGGAACCTTTTCCAAATATTCGCACATAAGTGAATATAATAAATCCAACTGGAATTGAAACGGATCTGATTAACAATTCCAAGCTATTATACATTACACCCCTGGTATTCCCAAGCTTACACCCCTCTAGATATTGACTCGGTTCAATGTTAATTTTTCTATGTGATCAATGAAGTAATTTGAAAAATGTTAGATTAATCCAGAACTTATACTGAATGCAAATCATCTACATACAAGTAGAAAATGAATTGGGTAGCAAAACAAAATTAGAATGGGGAATAAGACAAGGATACATCTCTCCAGATTTATTAAGCCTCAACAGCAATGCTTTCTAAGAGCTGAAATCCCATCAGGATTTATTGATGGGCTTAATCTTAATGTAAGATTAAATAGATGGCAAGATGTTGATGGCTGACTTGAATAACAGGACCTCTGAGACAGGGTATAAAAAAAAAAAAAAAAAAAAAAAAAAATACTACTAACTATTAACTGCAAGACAAAGTATGATCATCAGCAAGAGAAAAGGCCCAAGGTGCAAGTTACAAATGAAAGATATAAACACCATGCAATTAACACCTAATAAGTCGATAGAATGCCGACTGACTTAAGAGCATCTAAGGAGAGATGGTACCTTGATAAAAAGGCACCCACTCTACAACAGCCAGGACATTTACTAGGATGTAACAGTTGCCTTTATGTGCCATGTCTCCTCAGGATGTAAGTGATCATGGCTCTCCATAACATCCTGTCCCTTGTAGCTCTTAAACTTATTTCTCCCAAACTGTTCAGCTATCCATTTGCTAAAATTTACCAAGTATGTTATGCGTGGTTTTTTCACGAGTATCAGATTTTTTGTGCTCGTATGTGCCTCAGACTGTCTTCCTATAAAGACCAAAATTCTCAAGTCTTGTGAGTTCTGGCATAGGCAGAAATTCCCTATTAAATTTTCAGACTAAGTTTTAAATTAGAAGTAAAATTTAATGTAAAATGATTAAAATGTACCACTGACCAAGTCAATTCACTCCAAGTAAGGTGATAATATCACAAAGATGCAAGGAGCTACTGGTTTGTTTGTTTTTTTTTTTTTGTTTAACGAGTCATCAACCTCTGTAGATCATCTTAACACCAAATCCTTAATTTAGTATGTTTCTGATGAAAAGCATGGTTAAGTGATGGATTGCAGCTCAGATTGAGGAACTGGAGAGCTGAGTTCAAATTCCAGTCAAGTTTGTTACTAATGTACTAATGCCCTTGAGAAAGGCTATAAATTCATTTTTTTTCTTCCCCCACCTCCAAGCTATGAGTAAATAGTATGACAGATTCTAAAGCCTTGGGTGGCAACCAATCTATAAAAAAAAAAATTCAAAACCAACCTGGAAAGAGTAAGGTCCTATCAGGCTTTCTTGCTCAAGATTACCCACCAATACTGTGGCAGCAGTACATGGTGTCCCTAATGGCTTAGGGTCTCATAACTGAGAATTTGTAGGAAAGTTTAGTTTTTAGTTAAAGTAGTTTTAAGATTTTTTTTAAATTGTGGGTGATTAAATTGTATAAAGCCTCTCCCAATTTATAGAGATGTTATTTGAGTTAGTTTGTGCAAAAAGCTCACATCTTTTATAGAATATTCATGGATATATGTTTAAAGTCAGTAGAGTCTGTAAGGATGTACTTGATGGTATGTGGCTCTACACAAAGGATTACTGCAAATGAAAAGACTTTAGAAGCCAGAAATCCAATTCTAAACAGAAAACAGAGGATAAACCTCAACTACTGTTCAAAAGACGAGAAGTGTGTGAACCTATCTACTCCAACTGCTATCATTTGAAAGTGCTTGAACTCTTCGATATTAAATCAAAGACATTTGTTAGCAAAAGGAATGGCTGTTCAGTTTTAATATATTTGTGATGAAATAAATGCAGAACATTTTATAAAATGATGAATTCTTTCTACAAAAATTAAAACTATTTTGTTTAGCAGAAATTATAGCAATCAAAAGTATGACAAAGAAAAGCTGTTAATCTTGTGAACTTACAGTTTCTATGGGTGCTGCCACTTCTTCGTTCACACCATTTATTGCAGAATCTGTAGCATCTACAGTTTCATTTTCTTGTACACTGGCCTTCATTTCTTGTGTCATTTCCCCTGTTTCTTCATTGTGATTAAGTTTTTCTGGAAAGTAGAAGAAAAACAAAAACTGATTTTGCTATCAGTGAAAAGGCTTTTGACATTTTAAAGCTGGCTTAGTTTCATACATAGACATTAAATCCACAAAATTAAAACAGAATGAGAAAAAAACTAGGTTTTTTTTATAATTTATAAATATATATATATATATATATATATATATATATATATGTGTGTGTGTGTGTTCACTTTATGGCCAGAAGTTCTTCCCCATCTTAATCCATCCTGCACATATAAATCTACCATCCACCCATGTATTGAATCCTGCTGCCACATCTTGTCAGGTGCCCCTGCTATTCACCTCGGGGTTCTTGACAAAATCCAGAGAATCTGTAATGTGATCGATCCCAACTTGGCTTCTGCTGCAATAAACTTAGCTCACTGGTGCCCCCTATGCATGAATTTACAGTATTCTCATCCTTCTATTACCCACTTCCTGACACCCCCCCTATAATCTGTCCCTCTTATCACTTTCCTCCTATGTAACCACATCTTGTCAGGTGCCCCTGCTATTCACCTCGGGGTTCTTGACAAAATCCAGAGAATCTGTAATGTGATCGATCCCAACTTGGCTTCTGCTGCAATAAACTTAGCTCACTGGTGCCCCCTATGCATGAATTTACAGTATTCTCATCCTTCTATTACCCACTTCCTGACACCCCCCCTATAATCTGTCCCTCTTATCACTTTCCTCCTATGTAACCCCATGTGCAACAGTGGCAGTAAAACTGCCTTGCTTGGAATGAAATGATTAATTAACACGCACAAAGATTTATGCTGGAAATGTTTGCTTTTTAGTAAAGAATGCCATACCTAAACCCCACCATAAAAAGCTAATATCAAAGTGCATCTCTTACTCAGAGCTGGAAGCTCATCAGTATCAGCAGTCTGAGAGCAAAGATTTTTAGTTTGGTATAGGACAATTGGGGGGGGGTGAGATTAAATTTTCTTTTTACAATTGGAAAAACTAAATGATTTAATTAAAGTACAAGATCTAATTTATTTCCTTTGGACTTATATATTTTCTGTTTTCATTACAAAACATTTTTTTCCACTTAATATTCTTTTCAAAATTGGATTCATAAAAGCAAATATACTAATGATCAACTTTTAATTGAATCTATTTCTGAGAATACAAAGTATTTTACCATGATTCTTATACAGAAATGTAACATCCTAATTCTATTTGGATTCAAACAAAATCCAAATATTTTTTTTCTACCCTACAAATATTGTCAAAGTCTCTCCTAAGAAAGAAGTTTAATCTTTTGTTACATTTATGCTTAACTAGCAGTATAGCCCGGCGTTGCTCGGGTGTAATGAAAGCTTTAAAACTAAGCCATGGTCCTGGAGCTCAGACCCTTTGGACGTTGGCACAAAAGACTAAAAAGCAATAGTTGTTTCCAGTTAAAGCAAAATCAGACCGAGAAAAATGAATGGAGGTAAGTCAAATTTTGATTTTCTGGTATCGATATAAAGTTTTCTGCACTATTGTAAGAACTGCAACCTTGAAACTTCTGTCTATGAGTGCATCAGATTTGATTAAAATTGGACCACTCCTATAATCCGATTTTTCAATTTAATATTTATTAGAGGTACCTCAACACAAAACCTAGCTAAAAAACTCAGATGCTTATAGAACAACTGTGTAAATTTTCAAGAAAATCGGCTCAGCCATTTGAGTCTATAGGTGACAGACACACAGAGACAAAGTTCCATTTATAAATAAGTTTAGATTTATAACAATTTTCTTTGGAGAGTTTAATTCTACTTTTACAGAAACAAAATAGAAACATTTTATACTTCAGAAGTAACAAAATACTAATAAGTAAATTTAATGTCAATTAAATTCAATTTTTTTTTAATCTATTTTAAACAAGTTTTACAAACCATCCACCATAACTGCTGCCAAACCCTCTATTTCAAGTCATTTTCTTTGAATATGTTTTTTTTTTTTTAATGATATCACCCCGAGCAAGGCGGTAACATAAGAGTGAAAAGATTGGAAAAAACAAAGCCGGAAACCACATCCTAAACAGGGAACGAGACTCTTCACCTGTTCAATAGATGTGGGTGGAGCGTGAACCAGGCAATATTTAGTCTATCTACTCCAGTGAAGATAATGAGTAATTTACAACATCAGCATAAGAGTTCACATTTCGAAATACTAAAATAAAACCAGTTATGATTTTGTTATTTTTATTTCAGAATTCAAAATTCCAATATGGTTTTTGTTTTCAAAAGAACTGTTCATGCGGATAATAAAAAAAAAAAAAAAAAGTTAACCCAGCAAGAAGTGATGGATTTGAAGCTCCAAATTATATATGAACTGTGTTAACACCTAAATAAAGAAAATATCCTAAGATTAAGAGGATTAACAGAGCTAAATTAAGCACTTAATCTTTTCATTTTAATTTATACAGCAATGAACTATGGGGGGGGAGGGAAATCAAGCTAAAAATATTTTCTCCCTGTGGAATAATATCCAAGATATGACTTCAGTTCCAGGCAAGATATGCACCACGACAATTTTTTTTTTACACAAACAGCATGGGTTGGGTAGGAGGAGAAAGGATTAATTTCCTTGACATCATTAGCTTATTAACTAAGGAAGAGTTGATTCCTGCCCTGCTTCCCAACAATAGAAAATTAAAGGGGTTCATTTAAGTTAATGCTGAGAGTATGCATTTTGTTATAAAAATTTGTAAACTAAAAGAAAAATCCATTCTACAAGATCAATTCCTAATATATTTAATATTTATTATGGGAAGCCTATGGCTACAGGAGTTATTCCATTTTTTTTCCCTTCCTTAATAACAAATGTAATTAAGCAGTATTAGCTGTTACTTTTAAAACATTTGACATTCATTAACCAAGTAGCCAGTACTGCTTTTGATTTAATTTTATAAAAACAATTCTTTAGGAAAATCCGTTTTTCATGTCTAGTATTAATAGGTAGTTTCCTTTCTAATACTATTTCAAGTAGGGTGGAATGTCAACATCTGGAATGTGCTATTTTTTTGTGATATGTGATCTATTTTAGCCACTGTCAAAAGCCCGAGAGATATGGTTTCCATTATTTGGTACAGTTCCTAGTGATTCTGTAGCATCAGTCCACAAGGTTCCAAGAGGAGTGATCTTTGCCAAGACTTGCCATCCGAAGTCACTCAAAGCCATTTTTAAACATGGATCTTACAAACTGGTGGTATACGTCAGTTTAAATATTTCTGAAGGAGTATGGCTTCACCTTAGGTTGTAGTAATATGTCAGCTTTAAATGTAGTCAAAAGAAAGCAATGCACATAATCAGAACATTATTTTACCAAAAATTACAAGAAAAAAAAAAAAAAAAAAAAAAAAAGAAAAGCTGCTTAAAACTTTAGTAGTGTTATGTCTGAGATTTTGCTTAAAGCCCTGCTTGCTTTGATGTGAGGTTAAAATTGCAAAGACAAAAGGGGTTCCTCATTTTTATTGAAGAAACCTGATCTAACCCTCACCCAATCATCAACATTTGTAATAAAAAAAAAATAAAAAAAAAAAGAAAAAAAAAAAAGAAAAAAAAAAAGAAGAAGTTGTAATCTAAGTTCCATCACTAAGATTACTAATCTGGAAGACTATTACATTGAGGTTGTTATGTAGAAGTTAATTACAACTTTTACAAAGTATTTCACAACCTTTGATATCATTCACCTTTGTTCTATCTGCTTACAAATAAGTCAATTTTACTGGAGGTGGGGGTGGGAAATTTATACTGAGAAAAAAAAAAATTATTGAAACTAGACTAACTGTTTAGTTTAAATAAGGTATAAAGGGATCTTTCAAGTTACTTGAATTTGCAATAAACACTAACAATGTCATTATGTTTCAATTATGTATGTTAATGTTGAAGTCAATGACAGGGAAGAATTTGGAAACCAAATCAAGTTTGATTTTTTTTTTTTTTTAATACAGTTCAAATAATTTGCTTTTTGTTAAGCATGTAGATTCATTCTTAGAAACTTCAACTAAAAAAAAAAAAAAAAAAAAAAAAAGTTATTTTAAAATAAAATGAGGTGGGGTATGATAACTGGTGACAGCCACAAGAATGTTGAAAGCACATGTCACAAACATCTCATTCTCTTGTCATTCTGGGCAGAGAGGACACAAGTTGTGTCAAAACTCAACTTACAAGGTAAGGTTTTAAACATGTCAAAATGGCAGTAAAATTGGACATTTTTAGATATAAAACTCAACTATTTTTTTCCTTTTCTATCTGATCATGACTTCAGCCCCCACCCTCTAATCTAGTTATGCCACACCTTTCAGATGAAGCCACCCTAACTCACTCACACTAATCCTGAACACCCACAATCATAGCTTGAAGTAAACTTATTGCATTTTTTTTTTTTAAAGAGCTAGATGTTAAAAATTAAATACTATTTATTGCAAACCAATAATACATTTTAAAATATTTTTCTATAACCAGTATTTAAAAGAATTAGAGAAAAACCACCCACATCTATTGAACAGGTGAAGAGACTCATCCCTTGTTTCCTGTTTAGGATGCTGTTTCTGGCTTTCTCTTTTCCAATCTTTTTATTCTTACGTAGCCCCCTGCGCATCAGTGGCGTTATCGCCTTGCTTGGGGTGATATGATTTAAAAAAAAAAAAAAAAAAAAAAAGCACCCCCCTCCATTTTGTAATTCATTTATCTAACATTGTTATGAGATTTTATGACACTAGGGCAAGGTTGAACTGAGGAAATTAAGAATTTGTTCTAAACATAACACCAAGCCAACTCAGTTAAGTGGCATACATAATACATGCTTGGGCAATCATGTCTCAAAAGAACTGACTGGACAGCAGATTTTCCCCCACAGTAGATTACTATTACTTTGGGGTAGACTGGTTGCCAACCAAGGCTATAGAACCCCATCTGTTCTGCTTTTTAACCCATAGTTGTAGAAAGCAGCAGATTCATACCTTTCCCAAGGTTATTTGTGCATAAATGAATGCAACAAATTCAATTGGAATTCAAACTTTCCTCCGATTTCTCATCCCAGGCTGATATTTACTGCACCACAATATACAGATGATTGATAATCAGGCAAATATTGTGGAATTAAGTTAAAGAATTAAAAATTGGGTGGTGGTTGGGAGAGGGTCAATTGCCTTACAAATTGTTACTTTGCAATGTGATACAATATAAAATTATCTACTCAGTGTTGTCTCCTTCGTAGGTTAGAGTTTTTTTGTTTTTTTTTTAAACTCAAGTAGACGTGGAAGAGAAGACTTTATAAAATTTCCACAAGGAGTTTGAGTCACTGAAGTCAGGGCGTCAAACAGGAGAATGCTTGCTTGAAGTAGAAATGAAAAAAAAAATTCTATCTTGCAAACAGTGGCCAAGGGAGGGCAATAGAGAAAGAAATGGTGCTGTAAGTTATGAGCCCCCACTTTATCAAGATAAAAATGAAAACAGGTCAGAAGAGAGAGTGCTTTCGTTTTAGGTCACAAGTAGATTAGTCATTATCTATGAAACAAAAATAGTACATCTTTGACTTGCAACAGAAGACAGTTCTTTAAACTTTACAAAATATCCCTTTAAAAGTTTACAGTGAAATCTTTATCAATTACAGTTGTGGTGGTGGTGGGGGGGGGGACATGTATAGCAAGGTTATTTAGAATAATTTCTCTAGAATTCTCCTGGCCCAAGGCCACTTCCAAAAGAGACTTCCTACCTAAATCCTTACTACCCACCATTTATTTTTAGGAGTATTAAAATTCTAAGATTGAACAAAAAGATGAAATAAAGTTGACAATGCATCAGTTTGTAGCAAACAATGTTACAACATATACATAATGTACGTTGTTGAATAATATGCAAAATGGTTGCGTGTGATTTGTCTCCCATTATCCGAGTGAAAATAATTATGGTTTTTAGAGTAATATTAAGTGTTCATCATTGTTGAAGGATTCACAGTGTTAAGAAAAATATGTATAGTTCTGTTGTGAGAAATTGTTCAGGTATGAAAGTTCAGGAATAACGTTCTTAGTATTAGGTGTGCAGAGTGGGTTGGGAGTTATGTCTTAGTGATTTGTGACAGTGATTTGAAGAAAGTCTGCTCCAACTGTAATATTTTGTGCACATGTTAAAGAAATAAATGGCAGCTAATTGCGAATGTGCAAGAGCAAATTAGATGAGATTCATGAACGCAACCCCGTGATAGCATGGCAACATCATGGGCAGCTAAAACTGCCTTGTTTGGTACTCAAACTGGAACTGCTGTGTTGTAACACGTGGGTCTCCACTTTTTATAAGTCCCGGGAAAAATGTGGGAAAGCATAAAAATATCACATGTGTGTGTGTGTGTATGAAATTAATTGTTTGAACATTATTTTTTATCAATACTCGTATTTAATTCATGTTTACATTTGTTGACATTACGATACATTTCAGAGCAGATACGTTTGTTTATGATGGATTGAAAACTGTTATATAGGCTTGATAAAAACCTCGTATAGACTGGAGGCTATTCGTAGTCGAGAGGTCTAAGATGTTACCAGATCAAATGGTAGCTTCCCCTATATAGATAGGGGTTGCAGTTTGAATCCAGCTGAATGGCACACATTTTCATAAAAACTTTTCGTAAATAATCAGGCCGGTAGATATAAATATATAATACTGTTTCATTAAAAACAGAATATCTACTTAAATACGAGTATCGATAAAAAATGTTCAAACAATTCATTTCAAATTGTCAGTTGCTTATAACCAAGTTTCGTTATATATATGTGTGTGTGTGTGTGTGTGTGTGTGTGTGTACATGTGTCAGCACGAATATGGATGAACTGTGTGGAAATACGTGATTCCATACAGTCCTTTGTAATTTTATCCTTTCCTCGTTAAAGTATCTGGTTAAAAGTTCTCAGTTTAAAATATTTAAGTTTATTTAGACTTGGAGACTGTTTCTTCCAATAAAAATAAAGCAGTAAAGAAAGAAAACAAATTATGCAGAAAATAAGCTTTCTTAAAGGGATCAATTTCTGCTAGAGAAAACTTGTTTCAGGAGTCTATGAGTCCACTCTGTAACAAAAATTCATTGAACCTACCCAACTTAAAGAAATTCAAAAATCAGTTTACTAACATTGGTACAGTCACATATTCAATATATCCCATGGTTACGAAGTCCTAGTATCGCAACATAAGACTTTATAAGTTAGACATTAAAATTTGAATTAAAATCTTTCTTGAATTGAGAATTGGATTTTATCCACTTTTAGGATAAAAGGCTGGTATATTGTCCACCGTGTGCTAATTTTGCAGTGCATCTTCACAAAATTTGACTTCATTTTTTTAAATTTAAGTCAATAGATGACCCTACTTGATAATTGGAACAGAATTACAAGGCCATAAGTATTTTGTATACAATTGAAATCATTAACCTTTATCCTACCGGAGTCAGTTTGCAAACTGACACCATTGTCAAAATCTAAACTACATTACTAAATGTTTTGTTCATAAACTAGGTACCAAGCACTAAATAAAATCTTAAATGACTGAACTTAAATTTCAGTTCCATTTTAAAAAAAAAAAAAAAAAAATCACTTTGCTTTTAATACAAACAAAATTTTGGTTTTACTAGCTCTTGGGTATTTTTCTTTCATAACTGTTTTTGGCAAATTTTTGAGAACTTGAAAAGTCCACTAAAATCTGCAGGAAATGTTCGACATTTTCACCCAAAATTACATGCTAATGTACAAAATAGGTGTCAGTTTCAACTGACACCAGGAGGATATAGGTTAAAAACAATTGCATATTTACCCACCAGTGTTAAAAAAAAAAAAAATTGTTTCAATATGGTGAACATCTTGGTTCTTCATCTCAAATTAAACCAAGGTGTTTTAGGGGAGAGGGAAGAAAATATTCTTGCATCATAAAGGAAGCACCGGATGTTACATATTTGGAAGGGGAAACATACTTATTTAGATCAAATCAACATTTGACATTGTAAATACAGCAGCACGAGAGACCAAGAAAGAAAATACATTAACAAAAAAAATGCAAAAAAATTAAAACTGAAAAGTGATGAGCAATGGAAGCAGAAAAGTTACATTCAAGCCATTTTTCAATCTTTTTAGAAAAGGTTCCTTGAGTGGACAAAACTTTCCAGTAGAGCCATCATAATATCTTTATTTACAAACATTGAACAAGTGTTGAAGTCTCCTAAGTTGAACATATATACAGGATAAACTCACCCAAGGAGATAAAACATTTGATACATGCACATTGGAGATTATATTGTTCTAACATGGGAGTCAGTTTTATAGTTGTTTCAAATAGAAACAAACATCAAGTATGATAACATCAATGTCACAAACTTAAATGGCGTGCTGGATTGGCAGATACATCTAGCAATTTCAAGTGTGAAAATAAGATGTAACTAAGAAATAAATAAATCTAGATTTTAGCGGACTGTTCAATTTCCCAAAAGTTTGCCAAGAACAGTTATGAAAGAAAAATACCCAAAAGCTAATAAAACCAAAGTTTTGTTTGTATTAAAAGCAAAGTGATTGTTATTGTTTTTTTCTTTGTCAATCATCAATGGCAGATTAATGAATGATGAAAAACTGAAGTTTATTTACAGAAATTTTAAATCAGATCAGCCTTTTAAGACTCCCCCACTCCAAATGGAACCAAAATTTAAGTTCAGTCATTTCAAATTTTTTTTTTAGTCCTTGGTATCTAGTTTATGAACAAAACATTCAGTAATGTAGTTTAGAGACTTTGGTGTCAGTTTGAAAACTGACTCCGGCAGGAGAAAGGTTAATGATTTTTAGACCAACTAAAACTGAACATACCACCATGGAGGGAAAAAAAAATAAAATAAAAAAATAATATATACACACACACACGTTTCACAGCTCATCAGTGTGGCTAGACACATCCACTTGCTTCTGGCCGGGATCGAAACTAGACCGATTTGATGTCAGTCGAAGTTGCTACTCCCTAAGTTATCGACGCACGGAATCAGAGAAGGCAAATTTTAACGTGTTGTATACAAGCAGTGTATACAGACGCCAGTCACCGAAAGAACTCAGTTCATTTCTGAAGAGTCACACATATAGCAGAAGTGGAAACTTAAAATTTTCTTCTCCAAAGAGCTCAATCGTAATGAGAGCATAATATTTTTTTTTTCCAGTTCATATAATAATATATGCGCTAAAACGTCTGTCTTCAACCAAACGCCCATAGCCCAGAGGTAGAATTACCGACTGACGCCATTTCAGTTGGGTTTCAATCCTGGGTTAAAAAGCCATCGGAGTCTAACCGTACTGATGGGCTGTGATACAGCAAAACAGATCTGTGTGGATGATTTTATATATATATATATATATATATATATATATAAAGTCATCGTCAAAATCTTAAAACAACCAAAAGTATTTGATTGTATTTTTGGTTCTTTTTAGATCTTTCCTTGTGTCAGCTGAGAGACACAGTTACGGGAAGTGTTAGGATTTTTTGCAGGTGGTTGAGGGGGGGGGAGAAAAAAAAAACTACAGCACCTTAAATTTCATCTCATCAAGAAACAACTGGAAAGGATCAGTATAAAATAAAACATTAGTCAACAAAACATTGATATTACATTATCTGCATCTTCTTTGGTGAACACTCTTGGATGACATGGCGTGAAAAGACTAAGCCATTGCTAGGTCAGCTGCCAAATGTGTTCACTGTATCATGCTAGACAATTTTCAATTCAGAACTTGTCTACCAGTCATTCATGCTTGGAATATTATTGCCACATTAATAAAGCATGCTACTATTAACCTTGAGCTCCTTGATAAAATCCAAAAGAAGAATCTGCAATATTATCAGTCTTGATATGGTATCGCAACTTCAGACATTATGTCACCCTGTGCCTTTTCTATAAATACTTTCATGGTAATTGTTCAAATGAGCTTTGTTATACGTAGAACTTTATACATTTAAGCACAGTACCAGACTGGCATTGAGATCTCAATTTATAGTCGAGTTGACTAAAAATAGCTGTAACAATTTTTCCTCACAATTCTTCATTGTGGCACTCCCTTCCAGCTCCATACTTTCCAGCCAACTTTAATGGGTAAAAATTTAAATGCCATGTCAATTGTTATCTATTTTCCTCTTTATTACTCTTTCCTGTTCATTAATGTTTCTGTTCCTAATTCTTCTACACCCAATAACCTCTTGTGTCATAGCAGCTTTTCTGCCTTGCATGTGGTGATACCATTAAAAAATTTGGCTTTATAAACTAAAACCTGCTCACTTTATATAGCTGATATTTTACGTTTTTTTGGTAGGCCTGTACGACATTACCACCACCTGTAAATTTGATTTTTTTTTCTTAAACTTTTTTTGGTGTAATATCAGTTAGACCCTAAACTTTCCGATTAAAAAAATTTTTGGAAAAAATGTTATTTAATAATTTGGGGGGGGGGGGGGTCAGTTTCTCATACAACCTCATAGTAAGCCAATCCTCCATTTTGGAAACACTCAGGTTGGGGTCATTAAGACCATGTATAGAAAAGCTTACAATTTGAAGAGTGACAAACCTATGGAAAATTTTCGTAATTATCCCTACTTCATATCAATGGAAAAGAAGTTATTTGAAACGTTAATTTTGGAGAGAGTTTATAAAATAATTCCTGTTGTAAAAAATTTGGAATGAAAACATGACATGTACAACAAAAAAATTTGACAGAATCTTTAAAATAATTCCTATTCTAAAAGAAATTTAATACAAACATTTCTGGAACGATTTTTTCATTAATTTCCTACAAGTTTTTTTTTTGGGGGGGGGGAGCAATAGTTCAAAGCGAGTGTTTCCAAAATGGAGGATCAATTTACTATAACACTGTATGAGAAACTGAGCACCCACTAAAAATTTTAAAATATTGAATTTTCCAAATTTTTTTTTTCAAAATTGGAAACTATGTACTAATCGATAATACACAGAAAAGTAAAAAAAAAAATCAATCAACAAATTTACAGGTGGTAAGGTCATACAGGTTCACCATATTTTCTTCTAAAATAACAGAATTTTGAATCACAAATGGACTGTTCAACACGCACAGAGCCAAGGTGACATCAGTTAACATTCTCATTACATGTTAAGCAGAGTGGAGTTAGGATAGCATTGGCACTGAAGTTAATAGTATTGTGGGCTAATGACAGTTTGTACATCAAAAACACTGATCAGCAGTAAAGTTCATATTTAAAAAAAAGTTTAATCCTGTCAATGAAACTTGGTTCTTTATTTCAGATAGTGTTTTATATGGTCAGGTGATGTTTGTAAGAGTAATGAATGTAATCAATCTATGACATACAATAAAATACTTCAAAAAGTAAAAATACTGGTTAATTTGCTATGTAGCTGTTATATCTAACAATTTATCATTGAGCGATTTAAGGTGTTTTTTATTACAAGATCTACAGTTGTTGCACAAAGATTTGCTTGCATATGTTTCACTTTCGAAATACATGCTGGCTTAAAACAGTAAAGTTTCTTTTGCATAATATCAGGTAGAGGTTGCCAAACATTCTTGTATCATCAATGCTTTCACATCAAAACATTTTCCACCACCCACCTGTATATAAAATACTAGCAGTATAGCCCAGCATTGCTCGGGTGTAATGAAAGCTTTAAAACTAATCCATGGTCCTGGAGCTCAGACTCTTTGGACGTTGGCACAAAAGACTAAAACGCAATAGTTATTTCCAGTTAAAGCGAAACTGTAGACTGAAAGAAAAATGAATGGATGCAAGTCAAATCTTGATTTCCTGGTATTGATATTAAATAAGTTTTTTCGTTGTAAACTGAATTTTG
Source organism: Ascarosepion bandense (assembly GCA_037127315.1). Lineage (NCBI taxonomy): Eukaryota > Metazoa > Mollusca > Cephalopoda > Sepiida > Sepiidae > Ascarosepion > Ascarosepion bandense. Next base: position 644,975 of record JBBBDQ010000643.1, on the reverse strand, counting down.
AAGGTTAAATAAGTCCCGAGTAAATAGTATCATGGCTAAGAGTAAGAACTACAATTATACTTACTAAGAGCCAAACCCAAATTAAAAACTAAAATAAAAGCTGAAAAAAAAAAAAAAAATACAGACATACACACATAAAAAATTGATTTTCTGCACTATTGTAAGAACTGCAACCTTGAAACTTCTGAATATCATTTACGTCTGTCTATGAGCATCAAATTTCATTAAAATCGGACCACTCCTTCTATAAACAGATTTTTTTTTCAATTATCGATATTTATCCAGGGTACCTCGACACAAAACCTAGCTAAGAACACTTGCAGGCGCTTATAGTACAACTGTGTAAATTTTCAAGAAAATCAGTTCAGCCATTTCAAAGTCTATAGGTAACGGATACACACACAAAGTTTAATTTATAAATAAGTTTAGATTAAAGAAAAATATACTAAAATTGGTAAATGTTTCTTCCTGGTTTATGGGATTTAGTATATAAACATCAGTACAGCGAGAAATTTAGTTATACCAAAATTCATTGGTGGCATTCAGTTTCAAAGATTTTGGTGTTCAAATTTCAGTTGAATTCCTCGCATTCACTTACACAGATATCCTTGGGAAATGTATTATCTGTCTCTTCCCTGCAGTTATAGGTTAAATAATAGGACAGATTGGGTTCTATAGCCTGAGTCGGCAACCAGTCTGCCACAGAAAGCAATGGCAACCTACTGTCGGATAATCTTCTGCCCAGTCAGTCATGTCCCTTTTCAAGACATGATTGCCTAGAGCATGTATCACATATGGCACTTAACAGACTGTAAAAAGATCAATTCTATGCTCAGAAGAAATCTCCTTCAAGCCAATTCAAAACAAAGTTTTAACATGCTTAATAAATCCTACAGGCAACATTAAACTTGTTTAATGACCTAATTGGGTTTTCTTTTATGAAGTTCACTTTCACACTATCAGACTGAACTTGGAAATATTCACTAATTAAATCTTCACAACTTCAGAGTTGGCGGTTGTCTTTCCTACATATTACCAGGAATATCACTTCTTCCCTTTTGCTATGCTAATAGAACTCCAAACAATAACCCAATACCTTAAGTTGCTCTTACGCACTGTATTGAGTGAACATTAGTATACCAGTACCTTGAGCAGCTATTAGGTATTGTATTGCGTGAACATTAGGATGATAAAATTAGATGCTTATTCTGGTTCAAAAAGTAAAAACTTAACTTGTAGAAGAGTATTTACCCAGCTCCCCCATTGGAAAGTTGTGAAACAGTGTTTTTAAAATGGGGAACACTAGCGCAGATACTCGGGTCAATGGTCAAGAATTACCCAGCCATTGCCGATGCGGTAATGGAGTACAAATCAAAATTCCCCTTGGCTTATGCACTGATTATTTACGATGTGATTTATTCCATTACTCAAACCATTGTGGAACCCTATACCTGGTAGGTGTCATCTCTTCAAGCAATATATTTAAGCCTGCAGGAATTAAATCGTCTTACTAGACTGACGAATACTCTGTTTTATGGTTGAAGGTTTTATTCTAGCAGTTCTATTCATGTTCTTTTACTTGAAGAAAAAAGTGAAACCATGCCTTTAAGTATTAGCACCCAGTAAACAGACTACTATTGTTCTACAATTTGTAACATACAACTTCACATTAATTCATTTACTAGAACTTTATAAAACCTTGAAATTATGCCTGCATTTTCTAATTATACTTTAAACCAGTTGTAAAAAAACAAAAAAAAAAAAAAAAAAAAAAAAAAATTAAAAAAATTTCTAGGTTAAACTAGTTGAAATTTCTGATAAATCTACTTTAATTGGCCATTATTTTCAGTAAAGCTGTACAGTTAAGAGTGAGTTTTGTTTAACTCAATATCAACCTCTATGGGTTACTTAATGCCAAAAAAGGTGGGGCTTTTAAGGTATTTTTTTTATGTTATAGAGAATTGATTTAGTCAGATTTTAATGAAAATCTTGTTTTTATTCTTTTATTTTAGAAAACAAGAAATGTCTTCTAGTTTTATATTCAAAGATATCTTGCAGAGAATTTTTTCCTTCAAAAATGTGTTATGGTAACTTTTTCTCCAAAAAGTCTTGTTGGTAATATTTTTCCTTCAAAAATGCATATTTTTCTAGAAAAGTTTACTTTTATGTATATATTTCTATAAAAGTATTTTTATACTTTCATAGTGTTTTGACCCCAGTTTGGAGAGTTAACTATTTACCCATACCTGGGACCCTAACAGGTGCTACCACTCCTGGTCAGGGTGGACCTGGAAACAACAGCAATTAAAAAGTGGTTCCATGTTCTTTGCAACCTCCCAATCAGAGGCCTTACTACCGGATACAGTTTACCGTCATGCCCAGGACCATAAAAATTTGAAATGGACAACTTTTCATTTCACTGAAACAGCCATTAACACTATCTCCACTTTTCTCACAGAAACAAAGTAGTGCCTTCCCCTCTTTCCATATTATCAAAACAGAATTGGCCATTATCTATGAGGCACTGGAAAGGGTGTAACAGCCGTGTGAACTAAGAGACAAGTACAATTAGAATAGGTTACTTGAACTATAGTATTCTTGCAATTTTATTAAAACCTGTAAAGGAGGGTCATACAAGCAAGATTTTGACGAGATCTTAAAGTGTGTGTGTGTGGGGGGGGGGTGTACTCAATGTTGCCGTCTTTTTGAAGTGGTTTCCACGTTCAGACTAGCTGAGAGATCACCTATGGATCGGATCTGAAAGCTTTAAATTTTGGTTTGAAATTCAGATTAAAGATGAAGGTTACAGTTTTAACCAAAAACCATGAATTCCATCAGAATAAATTCAAAGACTTCTTACAATGTATCTCAGTAGCCACCCACACAAACACCAATGGGACTAAGTTATCCAAAGGATACACAGGTATAAAAAAAACAAAAAAAAACAAAACACATTGTGTACACACATCTGTCACTTATATCACAAAGCAGACAGTAACTGTATGCACTATTTTGCAAGTGGGGGGGAGTGAGAAGGAAATTAAAAAAAATAAATATGGTTAACTGGCGGAAGATGACTAAATGAATTTTACACATGAAAAAAGTCTGATAACCCCATCATACAAGTTTCATTATAAAAATTAAACAATTGAAATGCTTCTGAAACTCATGGCAAGCATTCAAGTTTATACACTTGAGTATTTAAATGTATCATGGGGCAGTGAAGAGTTTTTATATTAATGCCCGATTAATAAACAAGTGTTAAGTGGCTCTTGGTGAAATTTGGGCATTCATTCTGCCAAAATCATTTCTAACCCATGCCACTTTGGGACAGTTTTTGAAGCCAAGTAACAAGCCTTATCAGGAAAAAAGAAAAGGATGACTGATAGACAAAGTTTAATATCTGTCTCTACAAAACTAGAGAGACAAAAAGGACTTGACACTGTATATCCTTAGAAATTTTTGTTTTAAGTCATTTGTGCAGTTTTAGTAAAACTAGCATCAATCAGTTAAGCGCCATGTGTGATACATGCTTGGGCGATCATGTCTTGAAGAGATGATTGAGCAGAAGACTGGTTGCTTACTAAGGCTATAGAGCCCAATCCGTCTTGCTATTTAAGCCATAGCTAAAGGGAGAAGAGAGATTAATACCTTTCCCAAGGATATTTGAATTTAAATGAATGTAAAGAATTCAAATGGAATTTTAATTTGGCTCTGATTTTTCATATCCACTGCACCGCTATACACATATGCAAGTGAATTTTTACATTTTTCAAGTTTTCACAAAATTAACCATTCTTTTAATTGCCGTCTAGTAATTTTTTTTAAGCAACATAGCGAAGATTGAACTCACTACTCAATTGTTCTAGCAAGACAAGTTTGCTAACCGTTAAGCCATGTTAAGATGCCTAAGTCTAGTATTTGACCAAAAAAAAAAAAAAAAAAAAAAAAAAGTCACTATAACAATTTATGTGCAAGAACCCCCACTACCACTCTGACAGGTGCGAAAATGCCAAATCATACTATCAGTCAATGCATAGAAAAGCCGTAAATTAGAATGAACATGCACAAAAAAACTACACACCAACACACACACAAAAACAGACACCCCCCTTTACACAACAGTAGTAGCAGCAAAGGATAATCATTCATTGAAAGGCACTGTCCACAGACTAATGTGAAAACAAGCTCTTCTACCATTCTAAATATGATATGATATTAAAATATTAATGAATAAATACGTAATACCCAACACCTTTACCTTCCTAAATGCATTGTGATTTGCTTCAAGGCCTAACCATACAAATAAATTAGAAAATGCATTTTTATAATTATACTTAAATTGTTCTAAATTTATTAAGTTTCCTTACAACTAATTTTCATTAAAGTCTTCATTTTTATACAAGTTTAATTTTTTGTAGACCTAATAAAGTAATGTTTAATTACTGTTGAAAATTAAAGTAAGAATGCTTAAGCTATAAATTTTATGTGAGTAATAGTGGTACAGTGGATATCGGCTTGGGACGAGAAGCCAGGGAGCCGAGCTCGAATTCCAGTTGAATCCATTGTAGTCATTTATGCGCAATGACCCTTGGGAAAGGTATTAATCCGTCTCTTCCTTCCAGTTATGGGTTAAATAGCAGGACAGATTGGGTTCTATAGCCTTGGTCGGCACCCAATGAAAGCAATGGCAACCTACTGCAGAATAATCTTCTGCCCAGTCAGTCAGGTCTCTTTCAAGACATGATCGCCCAAGCGTGTATCACGTATGGCACTTAACTGACTGACTGAGTAATAGTGTCGAGATGAAGAAACTGTTCTTTATAACTTTGCAATGGTAGTAACCAAACAAAGCAATTGTACAAGAGTCTTAAAGGCATTTTACCTAATACAGGGTGGGGCAGAGCAACTTGCTTATTTGGAATAACAAACAAAAAAGTAATGCAGATATACATGTAAGTCTTTAAACAGCATCAATAACAACATTTAAATGTCATGTTTTACAAGCTTTAAAAGATGACATCAGTCAGATGGCATTCATTCTGCTCACGGGGAGCAGAGTTCAAATTCCAGTTGAATTCATTGCATTAAAAAGGTATTATTAATCTGTCTCTTCCTTCCAGTTATGGTTTAAATAACAGGACAGATTTGATTCTATAGCCTTGGCTGGCAACCAGTCTACCACAGAAACCAATGGCAGCCTACTGCAGGATAATCTTCTGCCCAAACAGTAATGACTCTTTCAAGACATGATCGCCCAAGCGTGTTTCATGTATGGCACTTAACTGACTGACTGACACTGGGTAAATTGTACTCTGAAGTTTTAGTCCAAATTCAACTAAGCAAGTTGCTCTGCCCCACCCTGTACAAAGAAAAGAAGCTTTACCCTGAAGAATACCTTTATCAAATATGACATGTAACTTGAGAATAGAAATCCCTGACAATACTAGAAAGAACATTAACAGTTACTGGACTTGAGAAAAGTTTTTCTGAAAAAATGTTTCAAGAGATTTTACAAGTTTCAACTGGCAGCAACACCAGCTGTTTAGTCAAATGACAAGTGTTTCCTTATAAAGAAGCAGCTAATATTACGAGCTGGTTAGCTTAGTGATAGCAATAATTACACTTTTTATACCAGTGCCTGTAATTTGTACCAAGACAAAAACCAAGATTTCAAGTACTTATTTTTCAGTTTTCACACATTTAATAATTTCATCCCAAATAAGGTAATAAAGCCACTAAGATGCAAACAAACAAGCATGAGAACATAACATATGGAAGAAAAAATTACTTTGCTTTTAGAGAACAAAAAAAAAAAAAAAGTTTACAATCCAAGATTTTCTTTGCAATTTTGATTCAAGTTTTGTTAAACTAAATATTGTATGTTAATCAAGTGATATGCATATTGACTATTTAATAACTACTTTTTTTTTTTAATCACTTCACCAAGCAAGGCAATAAAACCCACTAAAGACGTTACTGAGTAATAGTAAAAACATTATTAAGAACAAAAAGATTGACCCTGATTTTCAAGAATTTAAATGCCAGCTGAACTTAATATATAGAGTCACATTTGAAGGTTGTAAGATTTTTGTCATTCTTTTTGCCAATTGAGTCCATTTTTTTTGCTTTGTGATAACCTGCAATTCTTTTAGCAGGAGTTTTTTTTTTTTTTAAATCATTTAACCCCAAGCAAGGCAGTCCACTGCCACTATAGCGCAGGGGGTTACATAGAGTGATTGGGTATAGGGTATGTCAGTGGGAGGGTGATAGATGAGTTAGGAGGTACATAGGGAGAGTGTTGGAGGGAATGGGTGCGAGTTAGTGTGTTAGGTGGTGTCTAATGACCTTACATTTAAACTCCTGGAGGTTGTAGCCGTCAAGGAAGCAATCATGTGGAAGGGAATTCCACAGGCGGGAAGTGCGAGTAAAGCTGTTGGAGTAGAAATTGCGGTTACATTGTCTGTTTCACTGTAAATGGGTGGGACCTAGTTGCCAATCTAGTATTTCGCGCAAATTCACACCTAGGGGGCACCAGTGATTTAAGTTCATCCAAGCAGAAGCCGTGAAAATACTTATAGAAGAGGCACAGGGAAGCCACGTCACGCCGGTGAGAGAGTGACTGCAGGCGGTCAGCTAAGTCGGTATCGATCACATTACAGATTCTCCACTGTATTTTGTCAAGAAGCCCGAGGAGAATAGCAGGGGCACCCGACCAGATGTGGCAGCAGTATTCAATACACGGGCGGACGGTAGATTTACATGTGTGCAGGATAGATTCAGGCGGAAAGAATTTATGGGCCCTACACAGAGCCGACTTTCATAGCAGCGGATTTAGTAATGGATTCGACGTAGTCATTCCACTTGAGGTCTGCTGAGAGTGTCAGGCCGAGCAGTCGTAGTGTTTTACTCTCTGGGAGGCAAGCCTGTTCCATGCTAAGGGAGGGGAGGTGCAGTTGTCTATGGTGGTTAATTGACAGCAGCTTCGTTTTGGAAGAATTGAATTTTACGAGCCATTTCTTACCCCAATCCACCACGGATTGGAGGTCCTTTTCAAGCTTAAATGAGCCTAGTTGTTGAGAGATTGGCATTGTTACCAACTCATTGCTCATCAAAATGCTGAAAGATGATATGTCCTTTCAATCAAGATCATTCACAGCAAATTCAAATCATAGTTGAGTAAAAAGTAATTTTGTGCTGAAATCTCACAAAAAATGAATTCCTATCCTGAAAGTTAATGTGAGCTGTCAGACTTGATACCAAAACTTTCATACATTGAATACATCCTTCACACAAGTTTCAGATAACCTGCTGTTGTCAAAGCAGAACACCTGTATTTGTTTGAAATTGTTTTGTTAGAAAATTGAAAAGCACAACAAAAACAAACATTGTTGCTGCTTATTGACAAATATTTTTTTTTAAAATGAGTGATTGAGAATTTTGATAATATCAGAAGAAAAAGTTGTAGAAGTAGCAGTTCAATTATTTTAAACTTTTTAAGGTTTCTACAAAACTAAGCAAAATAGTATTTATACTACATGTGGGCTATTGTCCACAACATTTCAGCTGTTCCCTCTGGCCTTCATCAGGTGGTTATTGATCTCAGTAATCAATAGGAAATTACCACCCAAACCCTTTAATCTAGAAGCATGGTCTCCTCATTCCACTTCCCCTATCATTAACACTATTTTTAGGTTTCTACTGAGTCAAAGTACAACTTACCCAGCCCAAGGATTGGGCTCACAATTACTATATAACCAAATTCATCAACCAATATTTAAATCCACTAGGCTATTGAACTGTAGGCACCAAGTTCAGAGAATTGTCCCAAATAACTGACAAGACATCTCTAAACATGCGAGTAGAATAGTCTATCCTCATAGATTAAATAAAGGGGGTCAGTTCAAAAGGGGGTCAGTTCAAAAGTTCCCTGTGGATTAATCAGATTAGCATACAACTGATGAAGGCTACAGGACACAATAGCTAAAACATTAAAATAATGACAAATTCCAGAAATTCAGACAAAACAGTATCCCCATTTTCATCAGGCTTAAAAATGAAAACTTCAGGAAACTGTAGTAAATATACATTTTCTATTTGAAAAAGATCAAAGCAATAGAGATTATACTATTTCTATTTCACTTAAGTGGAATAGTGTAACCTATGCAGAGGTTTTATTCAGCCAATATTCAAGTGCCATATGTGATACATGCTTGGGGATCATGTCTCAAAAGAGAGAGATGACTGACTGGGTAGAAGATTTTCCTGTAGTAAGTTGCCATTACTTTCTGCATTAAACTGGTTATCAACCAAGGCTATAGCTAGAGAGAGGAGAGAGATAAATACCTTTCCCTAGAGTACTTGTGCATAAGTAAATGCAACTGGAATTCAAACTGCCCTAATTTATCATTCCAAGCTGATAAATACTTCACCACAACACACTTCCGCAACCCAATATACAAGAGTAAAAATTAGTCTTACATGGAAACTTATTAAAAGAATCAGTGTCTAGCACACTATCAAAGTCTGCGTGTGCGCACACACACACAAAGAAATAGACAAAACAAAAACGTGCAGGTCATGTGTCACAGGGACAAATTTGCAAAGCCATAAAAATGAAGCAAATGTGTAAAGTCTCCCAAAGGAGGTGCATTTTAATCAAAAACAAATTGAATAAAGTCATGCTTCTAAATAGTTGAGTTTGGCTTAAGTGAGTTTTATTTAACTCACTATCAACTTGTGGGTTATTTAATGCCAAAAAGGCGAGGTTTCAATGTATTTTTGTTTTATGTTCGATTATAGTAAAAAGGTTCATTTAGATTTTAATGAAAATTTTGTTTTTACTCTATATTTTAGAAAACTGAAATGTCAGTTTTGTATTCAAAAATGTTTATTGCTGAGAATTTTTTTCCCTTCAAAAATTTATGGTAATAACTTTCAAAAAAAAAAAATTTTATACACACACACACACACACACACGTTGATTTTTATGTATATATTTCTATAAAAGTGTATTTTTATACTTTCATAGTGTTTTGATCTCAGTTTGGGGGTTAACTATTTGCCCATAGGTGGGACCCTAACAGGTGCTACCACTCCAGGTCAGAGTGGACCTGGGAACAGCAATTAAGAGGTGGTTCTATATTTCTCGCAACTTCCCAATTAGAGACCTTGCTGCCAGATGCAGTTTACCATCATACCCAGGACCAGTAAATGAAATTTTCTATATGACCAGTTGCCAAACTAATTCTGATCACAATTTGTTATTTTGAGAACTGTCTCGCAGGCCAGGAGTCATTTTTGTATAGAACCATGATAAAAGCTTACGGTAATATCACATTGAATACACCAGTTTTCGTTCAATCACCAAAGTTAAGCAACATTGAGCCTGGCCAGTATTTAGATGGGTGGAATACCAGTTGTTGTAGGCATTTATCGATGATGTGCATTGTGGTGCAGTGGATGACTGCTCAGAAAGCGAAATCGGTGAGCAGATTTCGAATTCCAGTTGAATACCCTGCATTCATTTACACGCTAGTACCCTTACGAAAGGTATCAATCCGTCTCTTCCCGCCAGTTATGGGTTAAATAACAGGGTGGGACTTGGGACCCTGCCCTTAAACAAATCCCAATGAAACTGTCGGAAAAGAGGCTAGCTCAACCCGCCTAAAATGCATGTGGCTTGGAACCATGATTGACCAAGAGTATCCAAATAGCATTCAAGCCACATGAGGTTACACATTTAATGTATAGTTCGTGGAAAAACAAATCAAGCTTTTATCAAAGAGGCTTACTTACTAATATGAATTTTAACCCCCCCAGTTACTCGATCTATTTTCATACTTAACATTTAACAATTAAGATGCCAGTTTGACAATAAAGAATTTATAAAAATCATATTAGCAAGGGTCACGGAAGAATTGTTATTTGCTGAATTTTGAAGACTAACTTTATTAGTTCCTTTTGGTACTACAGGTGGTTTTGTAAATTTACAACTTTTACAGTCATTATTTGGACTGCTGTCATCTTTATTGCCATGTTTAAAATGTTTTGACCTTTGTACACACGGCTTTCTTCAGGTGCTAGGAATTTTGAACGCAACCCTTTATTTCGATCACTGGGATCGATTCTCATTCCATGTGCAATGCTACTTTCAGATGATATATAGTTATCTCCCTTTAACTCTTATATAGTTGTAGATTTGTAGTGTTTTAACTGCTAGGTAACCTAGATATTTGGGAAGGATATTAGAACAATCTATAACCTATACCAACACAAACCTATGTTACATAAAACAAGTCCAGTAAATACGCAAATACACAAAGAAATATCAGACAAGAAGGTGTCCTCTTGCCAGATTTATTCAACCTATAGTGAGGCAGTTTTGAGTGAATTAGAAATCCTACACAGATTCATTATTGGTGGCCATAGTCTTAATATAAGATATGCAGGAAAGTTGTTCTAGAGAAGATAGTGAAGAAAAGTAAAGGATTAAACAATTACAAGATGAATGTTTATAAACAAAAAGAGTCCAGTATGCAAATTCAGTCAGTTAAGTGTCATACTTGATACACGCTTGGGCGATCATGTCCCGAAAGAGACCTGACTGACTGGGCAGTAGATTGCCATTGCTTTCTGTGGTAGATTGGGTTCTATAGCCTTGGTGGGAAGTCAATCTAGCCTATTATTTAACCCGTAACTCGAGGGAAGATTCAGATTAATACCTTTCCCAAACGTATTTGTGCGTAAATGAATGCAAGCAATTCAACTGGTATCCATTGCACCACATTTGCAAATTACAAATACCAAAATTTAATACCTTCATCCCTCTTTCACAATACAAAATAATTTAAATCCATTGGTCAAGTAGGTTAAGCCTGCAGTAGAAAATGAGGACTATTTAGATTCCAGAGTTGTGTATGGAATAGCCATTAGAGTATAACAGAAGTTTTGCTAGTCAGGATTTATTAAGTTCAGAGTTCACAGGTGACAAGACAGAATCATGCTAAAACCCAAGAAACCATATTTTTATGCTTGTAAAATTTTGTACATTAAATAAGATTGTAGATTTAAGAACAAAATGTTTCTATCAAAAGACAAGAAACGCACATTTTTAGTACATATTTGTGTTGTGGTGCAGTGCAGTGAATGAGAAATTGGAGAGCAGAGTTCAAATTCCAGTTGAATTCCTTGCATTCACTTGCATGCAAATACCCTTGGGAAATCCATCTCTTCCCTCCTGTTATAGATTAAACAAAAGGACAGATTGGATTCTATAGCCTTGGCAACCTACTTCGTGATAATCTTCTGCCCAGTCAGTTATGTCCCTTTCGAGACATGATCACCCAAGCGTGTATCATTTATGGCACTTAACTGACTGAATATAATAGTTGGAAACAAAACTACTGGACATGAAGTGGGGGATCGGTTTTCTGCCTACTAATTCTTAATGTACTACAATCTATCTTCTCCCTCCAGCTAAGAGTTAAATGGCAGGACAGATTGGTTTTCATAGCCTTGGCTGGCAACCAGTCTACCACAGAAAGCAATGGCAATCTACTGCTGGATAATCTTCTGCCCAGTCAGTCATGTCTCTTTCGAGACATGATCACCCAAGCAGGTTTCACGTATGGCACTTGACCAACATTACATTCACACTGAATGGTTTTCTTTTCTATCTCCTTGGATGTACTTGTGTACTAAATAGAAGTACTGGTAAAATTTACTTCCTTCAATCACCTTACCACCTGAAGCCAATGTATTTGGTACAGAATTTATTTTTCAAAATTTTCTACACAACATGCTAAATGAACTGGCATCAAAAATTCCCAAAAGGAAAGTTTGGCCTGGCACACTTATTTTATACATTAAAAATTCTTAGCATGATTAGCATTTTAATTTGATCCAAGAATGTCTCAACAAATATAAGCAAAGAATTTCAGACACTGATAGCTTATTACAAACAAAGTTTACTTTAGTATAAACTTCAATAAAAATTAATCAATTTGACTGATAAAAGCATCACATATGGGAGGGGGTTTTCAAGTAACTAAAAAGATTCTCCCACACAGAACAACAATAATGGAATGTTAATGGATTTCAGGGAGTATGCCTTTAAGCTGAAGATATACACAAAGATAACGGACAGGGAGCATTAAGCTAAGAGTGAATGGGAAACATTCCTTAACTAATCATCATCATCTATAAAGAAAAAAAAAGAAATAAAGTTACACAATAACATGAGAACTCCAAGAAATTGATTGGGGGTGGGGAATACTCTTGCAGAAGGAGTTTAGTGTATACACAAATAGGAGTATAAAAGTTTTGTATCCTCTCCCCCACCCCAACATATTTAAATTGTTCAGAGAATTTTTATGATCACTTACCAAGATTTACTAACAGACAACCCTAATGAGAAAGGAACTGTTGAAGCAAACTCAAGAAACTTAAAGTCTTAGACAATGTGGTTGAAGGTAATAAAAGAGATAATTGGAAACAAAACTACTGGGCATAAAGTGGGGGAACTGTTTTCTATTGTTATAAAGAAATAAACTGATCCCCCACAAATTCTTAATATAATAATGTAATATAATCTATCTCTTCTCCCTCCAGCGATGAGTTAAATGGCAGGACAGATTGGGTTCTATTACCATTAATTCTTAGTAACCATATAAATTAAATTTTTCAGAGAGATATTCAGCGTTTCTGGCATTATTTTAAATTTCTTCATAGTAAAATGTGCTTAGGAAAGAGGAATTCTAATTTTGTAGCGAATGAAAAGCGACATTAAGAAATAGTTAAGTGCCATACGTGAAATACGCTTGGGCGATCATGTCTCGAAAGAGACATGACTGACTGGGCAGAAGATTATTCCACAGTAGGTTGCCAATGCTTTATGCAGTAGATTGGTTGCTAGCTAAGGCTATAGAACCCAATCTGTCCTGTTAACCCGTAACTGGAAGGAAGAGATGGATTAATACCTTTTCCAAGGGTATTTGCGCGCAAGTGAATGCAATGAATTCAACTGGAATTAAGTAATAAGACTATCACTTTACTCGCTCCAAGTAAAGTGATAATGCCATAAGATGGAAAGGATTACAGGGGACAGGAGCAAAAGAAAAGACTATCAGGAACCCTATCTTCAACAGAAAGAGGGATAAACCATCTATTTTCAAAAGGACCGGGAGGGGAAGAGTATGAACTGGACAATACATGAACATATCTGCAACAGGTATAGAGAAGTAAACTCCCAGGAACCGGAAACCCTATCCTCAACAGGAAACAAAGCTTAAACCTTAACTTCTGTTCAAAAGACCAGGGAGGAATGTGAACCGAATGATAGGCAAATTGTATTGAAGATACAGATAAGTAAACTTTACAAGGAACCAGAAATCCAATCCTAAACAGGAAACAAGCGATAAACCTCGACTCCTTTTCTAAAAACCAGAAAAAGAGCATCAACTATCAACGTTTGCCTCTACTATTGAGGGAAAAAAAGAGTTGAAGTGAACTTTAGAAGGAACTAGAGTTGTAAAATAACATTTGTAATTAAAACATTGTTGGGAGCAAATATCTGTTTATATTTAAAACGTCAAAAGCAAGAAACTTAAACATGAAATGCAAGGAAAACCAATCAACATTCTTACAAGAGCAATGTGAAGACAAATCATTTGGAATTGTAAAAATGGAGCGTTGCATCTTACTTGTAGTACTTTTAATATGAAATTCAACTGAAACTCTAGAGAAATGACCAAATGATATCAAATCAACTCCAATCAGCCCACCACAAAATTTTTTAATCCTCTTCCCTACACTGGGGGGGGGGGGGTGTATATATATATATATATATATATATATATAGATATGTCATGAATTAAATGTACATTGCAACACAGAAATTTCAGTGTTTCGAGAGATTCTCATCAGGCAATGTTGATGTTAGTTGTGCAGATTTACATTTAAATGACAAAAAACCTTTGGTTTGCTGTGTATGTATGTGGGAAGATAAAATTTACATGTGTTTCTTTTGGCTAATCAGAGTGGGGATTCATTTTTGGGATTTGGCCCCAAAGAATACATACTAATCAACTTTTTTTTTTCTCCTTCATCCTACTCATTTCCCTTCTTTCTTTTCCCTCCTTAATGGTCAAGATGTTAACCTGCCTTTAACCTGATCTTATCAGGTTCCCTTTCTCTTCTCCCTTCAGTTTTATTGCTTTTGATGTGATATTCTTATTTCTCACTTATCATTTAGTCTATTTAAAGTTTTTTTTGTTTTTTATCAAAAGATAAATAGAATTATATATATATATATATATATATATATATATATATATATCCCCTCTGACAATTTTCTAATGCCAATTTTGCTATAAATACAGCAAACTATCACTCGAGAACTTCAGTCATCAACCCAACGAGGGCATAGAGTGCCAAAAATTCGTTCACAACTTCACTGACAGCTAAGCAACCCCCCCCCAACAACAATCGACAAAATTCAACAATGCTGCTCAAAAGGAATATGAATATGTTGAAGTCAATTTTAGTTTTTTTTTTTTAAACCATTAATTTATGACTAAGACTTTCATATTTGATCGGAGATATATGAAAATGATTCATCTTATATAAATAAATAAAAACAAAGGAAAAATCACAATAGAATGATGGTCTATAAGTCATACTTAGCCTTTCACAGACCAATTTCTCAACTTAGTGAAAGCAGCTGGTTTATTCAACCTGACTTCCTTGAGGTAGAAGCAATGACTACTCAAATGTCAAAGTTCATCCTTTATTTCTGATCCTATACAGTCTACACTGCCATAGAGATGTTAAGTAACAGTTGTAATATAGAAAAAGAAAAAAATATTACAATTAGAGTTTCTGTGAACAGAAGGTAGTCAGTAAGCAACAAGATGGTTTCTATGGTAACAGGAAGCACATCCTTATCTGTGACCTCAATGGGTGACCAAAGAAGACTGTTTGCCATTGAAAATTCTTTCCATAGAAAGAGAGACAGGAAAAAAGTAATCTTAATGTGAACGTTTAAGTGTTCCCTTTCCTGCTTAGAAAAAAAACTTGAAGTTTTATTAATGCTTTCACTGATGCATTGTTTCAATATTGCCTGGATATACTGGCCTGTTTTAGAGGAGGAAAAAAAAAAAAAAAAAAAAAAAAAAAGAAAAAAAAGTTTTTTTAGGAGAGAAAAGACTTTAAAAAGACACTGATGGCAACTTATGGTTGTTGCCATTTTGTTTTGTTTTTGCCCAGATATGTGCATTGTGGTGCAGTGGATAACTGCTTGGAACGAGATATTGGGGGGGGGGCGAGTTCGAATTTCAGTTGAATTCCTTGTATTCACTTATACGCATATACCCTTAGGAAAGGGTATTAATCCATCTATTCCTTCCAGTTATGGGTTAAATAACAGGATAGATTGGGTTCTATAGCCTTGGCTGGCAACTAGTCTACCACAGAAGTAACTACTGCAGGATGATCGCCCAAGCATATATCACGTATGGCACTTAACTGACTACAGAACAGACTACGTTAAATAAAATAACTGTTACAAAATAAATCCTATTGTATGCTACTAAAGTTTACAGTACTTTGGAAATAGCACTAAGCAACAGCATTAACAAATGCTTGGGGTGGGGCAATATTTCTCAGTTTTGAAGACAGCAGGCAATGAAACTTTCAGAAAAAAATTAATATCTGCATTTACTACCTAAAAGAAAAGATGTGGAGGGGGGCATTATTTGTGAATAATTTTAAGTTATTTTAAATTAAACTTTGAAATCTTTTAAAAGAAACCGGCAAATATTTAGGAATATAAACTTGGTGATAAGTGTATTTGGTATACACCAAACAAGTATTTCACAAATTTGAAATATCTAGAAAGATATGGATGGACAATTGTATAAGTGATTCCAGTCATCTACAAATATTTTTTGTACCGTTATGGTTAATAGAACCAGTAGAATAGGGTTAAATGAAAGCCATCCATTTTGAATGAAAGTTATTAGACAACTAGAAAAGTTTGAACTTCAGCAATTTGTTTCAAGATCGTTTTAAGTTTAGTGTTTAATGTTAAATACCTGAAAAAATTTATATTAATAAAAATGTAGAAAGGACAAGAAATGATTTCAGAATTTAAATATTGAGTGAGCAAAAGAGTGAGAATCGTATATGTGTATGTATAGCATGACCTTTACCCCTGGGTGTTGACCTTAGTGCCCACTTATGCTCCATCTCCTGCTATCGAGCAATTTAACTCAAGTTTAGCATACCTTAATCATTAGATGATTAATACAAAGGCATTTGAACCTATGAAGGTTTTGGAATTCTGTATTTAAACTGAAAGACTCCAGTGGATGCTTCCACAATCCCAACATCTTCAAGTTCAAACGCCAACTTATCTTTCCTACATCCCCTCAATTTCCATTCATTCACAAGAATCCAGAGAGATATTAATCATTGAATTTGTAATTACCATAATTCCGTAACTAATCCATCCTGTTTAATTAGTGTGTAAAATCACAATCACACACAATCACACACAATCACAATCACACACAATCACAATCACACACAATCACAATCACACACAATCACAATCACACACAATCACAATCACACACAATCACAATCACACACAATCACAATCACACACAATCACAATCACACACAATCACAATCACACACAATCACAATCACACACAATCACAATCACACACAATCACAATCACACACAATCACAATCACACACAATCACAATCACACACAATCACAATCACACACAATCACAATCACACACAATCACAATCACACACAATCACAATCACACACAATCACAATCACACACAATCACAATCACACACAATCACAATCACACACAATCACAATCACACACAATCACAAACAATCACAATCACACACAATCACACACAATCACAATATCACAATCACAATATCACAATCACACCACACACTTTACTTCCTGAAAAATATTTTCATTTCTAACCACAGCTAGAGAGCCTAGTCTACCCTTGTATTTAACCTACAAGGCACCATTTTAAATGGTGTATGTGCAAATGTAACAAAAACATAGCCAAATTCTACTTCATAGAAGAAAGCATTACACTTCTGACACACCCATTACATAAAGCCCATAGCAATGACCTTCCAACTTTATTATGTCAGTTATTGGCAACAGTTAGGCCTTAAGGACATACAAGTTCAGCAAGTTAGACATATATAGCCATCTAGATTTGAACCCTGGAAAGATCTAGATTTTTTTTTTCCTAACAGGAGAAAAATATTGATTTTTAACTATTTAAAAAAAAAAAAAAAAAAAAAAAAAACCCTGCACATTTACAAAAAAAAAATATAAGAAAGAAAAGCTTTTAAAAATCAAGGAATGTTTCAAAATTATAACAAGTGTCGCAAAATAAAGTGTAGGCAGGATTTGTGTCTACCAGATTTCAACATTCTGAAGAGATTTTTTTTTATCAGTAATAAATAATATAGCAATTGGCTCTACAACATGCTTATTTTATAACAATATTGAAAGAAAAAAAAAAAAAAAAAAGTGGCAAAATAAACCAATAACAAACACAGAGACACATTAAGCAATTTACTAGTAATTCTCAAAACTCAAAAGATATAATCCTAGTAGTATGATTAAGAGTCAAAACATTCAAGAGAAATGATGCAATTTCCATTTCAAGTCAAAATAAATTTTATCTACTTGTACACCATTAAATTTTACATGACAAATGTCTATCCTACAGACGGTAAGGATCATACTATATATGAAAAAAATCTGGTCACTTCAAAGTTTGTGAGTTATGCAGTTCATTTTTTTTTTTTTTTTGACCAAATCTGAAACATTTTTAATTGAGTTAATTTTAATTTCTAATTAAGAAAAAAAAAAAAAAAATTTTTTTCACGTCTAGTCAATTATTTTTTGTGGAGGAAGGAGACATTAAATGCCATCATTAATCAATTTCTGTATTTGTATCAGAAAATGTTGACTTTTTTCTTAAATATTTAATATGCAAGTTGCTGCCCTTTAAGATTAAGACAAAATTTAATTGTGGCATTAAAAACTAAAACTGTATATATACATTTTTTTTTCTTCACAGCATGAAGATTTTTGTAAAAATTTAGTTTGATAATTATCGACTAAAAGTTAGACAAATTAAAATTTAATCATCATTACATATTTTCCTTGGTATCTAATTTTAACATTCACTAGGAAGTAAAAAAATTGAATAAAAATAAAAACAATTCATGTTACCAGGGAAGTATGGTTCATCTTGACGAATTCTAATAATGGATGCCATTTTACTCCCAGTTGACTAAACTATGTAATCTTCAATAAATGAAACCAATGAGTATATCTTGAAGCAAATAGATTAGCTTCCTTGTAACTAGATAATTTATTGGTTACCCAAGAGTGAACATTCAAGATCGCCACCCTACACATGTAAAATAACACTGAGAAATGTGCAGATCCTATCTTACCTGACTACAGATATGTATTTACACAAGAGTCTTATATGACAAAAAGGTATGTGCCACTGAGCACCAATCAAACAAACACAGGTAGTGAAGAGTGAGAGGGTAATATTTATCTTAAACAGAAATTGCTTATAGACATGAATTTGTGTCAAACTTATTCACTAGATTGTAAAATAAAGTAGCTTTAACAGTATTTCAATATCTATGAGTTACTTATAGAAAAAAAAAAGAATGAGAAATGTTTGTGTATATGGGTAAATAGTTTTCCTATAAAGTCTTCTTGCTTCAGTTAAGAGCTACACATGATACAAGCTTCAAATAAAACATGGTTGATTGGGCAGAAGATTTTCTTACAATAGACTGGTTACCAACTTAGGCTATAGAACCCAATCTGTCATGCTGGTTAACCTATAGCTAATAGATTTTTTTTTGCTCCAAGCCAATATCCACTGCATATCAAACATTGCTCAGACATTGTAAATTTAATTTTTTATTCATTTCAAACCTTTAACTGGGAACATAATAGCAAAGCAAAAAGCAGCATAAAATAAAAAGGAAAGGAAAGGAAAGAAAAGTCAAAGCAACAGCTGTAGGTCTCAGCTGGCTTTGGAAGCCACTAAATGTTCTTGCCAAACAACTGCTCTGTTTATTGAATCATAACCAAGTTTAGTCTGTTTAAGACAATTTTTCTGATTTGTCAAAAAAAAAAAAAAAAAAAAAAAAAAAATGCCCAACCGATAAAGAAATGACAAATTGACAAAATTCTGTTGCTGTTGAGAATAGAATTAAACTAGGCCCATTCTTAATTTTTACTGCCTATTGGTTCACTACGGAAGCACTTTAAACCTCAGTACGAGACGAGCATTAATTTTATTAATATACACAGGCAATCTTTTCTGTTAATTTACTCCAAAATATTAAATTCAAAGTAATTTGTTTTAACTAAAAATCACACCAAATTCTCCAAGAGCAAGGCTCTTCCACTGCACACCAGTTGGGTTGACCTTTGCGATCACCCCCAAATGTGGGAGATTTGTGTGCACTATTTCAATATGTGGGGGTTTGCATTTGCACTCACCCCAATAATCCAAAAACTTTTAAAATTGTAAAAAATGGTCCTTACAAGACCCTTGAAAATCATATGCACTTAAAAATTGTAAATAACTCCTTAATTCCAAGCTAAACAAGCTTCAATCGATAATGTGAGATTAATTAATATTTGTGATAACTACATTTGAGGTAGATTAACAAAAGAAATCTTAAGATTTTTTTTTCTACTAGTAAGCATGAAAATGTCAAATACAAAACACTAGTTTAACATTTGTTCCAGATACCCACGAGACTAGTTGATAACATTTAAAGAGTGAGAAGTTCAGAGTTAAATCTTCAGCTTTTTTTTTTAAGGGACACAGTAACAAGGTAGCAGTGATAATACAGAGACCTTATGTTAAAAACTTAGAAGGAAAGAAAAAAGCTCAACTCAAGTCAACTTGATTTAAATTATGAGTTATATTAGGCAAATGAATTTTTAAAATTTACCTCACAAAATTTACTTGTTACACATGGCCAAAAGGAGGAGGAAGTATGTTAAAGTTTCTCCATAAATATTTTAGCCCTAAAGGGGGTTAATACATAAAGTACATTTCTTTTTATAATCATATTGCCCCAAGCAAGACAGTTTACTACCACTGGTGCACAGGGGGTTACATAGGAAAAAAAGTTATGAGAAAGAGTGACAGGTTATAGGGGGGTGTCAAGAAGTGGGTAAGAGAAGGGTTACTGAGAGTGGAGTGGACAGAGAAAGGAGCATGAGAGAGATGATGCAAGTTAGTGAGATAGGAGATGACCATTGACTTTACACTTAAACCCCTGCAGATTGTAGCTGTCGGGAAAGCAAGTAAACGGAAGGGAATTCCACAGGTGGGAAGTGCAAGAAAAGAAGCTGCTGGAGTAGAATTTGTGTTTACATTTGATTTCACAGTAAAAGGGTGGGGCCTAGTTGTTAATCTTGTGGCCTGAGCAAATTCATGCATAGGGGGAACCAGAGAGCTAGATTCTTGTACTTGTAGAAGAGACAGAGAAACCACATTGCACCAGTAGGAAAGTGACTGTATCTGAGCTGCCAAGTCAAGATCAATTACATTATAGATTCTCCCTTGGATTTTGTCAGGATCACTCTGGACACCTGACTAGATATGGCAGCAGTATTCAATGACAGTTGAAATGACTCCATGTAACTAAGGTCTCTGCTAACAGTTTCTTCTCACTCGAGTCTTCCAGCCTCTTACTTTCTACTAAACTTTGATCTTCAAAAATTTACATGCAATGTAAGTTGTTTACTTGTCAATGTTTTTTTTGTTTATGATTCTTAATGTTCTTTTATTTTTTTTCGTGCTCAATAACCATCTTAGGTTCTGTTACCTTGCATGGAGTAAAGCAATTAAAGTCATTAAATAGTTAAAAGACATGTAGAATAATTGACAATATTTTTCTTCATAGAATCAAAATATAGCCTTTTCATAATTGTCTTAGCTAAGAACTAAACCAAAATTCTTGAAGGTGGTTAATAATGCCTAGACAATACTAATGAGTAACAAGGAAGATAAGAAAAAAGCCATTTATAATCAATCAAAAAGGATGGGTGAAATTTATAGGATACAATAGGAGGAAAAGTGAAAGGAAAAAACGGGACTTGTCTAATCAGTGTAAAATGAACAATTCTTAGAAAGGAGAGAAAGCTGTGGAGAGACAATAGAAATATTTGTGAAATAAAAAAAAATTTAAAAAAAACAAAAACTAGCTTGTTTTTAGAATAACAGTTTGGTCAATAAATAAAGTTGAACAGTATGGAATTGGAATATTATGATCATCCTCCATTTCCAGAAACTTTACCAAATTAGAACAGTTCTGTAGTCATTCTGACACCGATTTAGAGGAGAAAAAAAAAAACAAAAAAAAAACACCACCTTAGTAAGTTGTCAGATTTATCAAATCCATCTTTACTAAATAACCGACTATTTTAAGAAAACATGTATCAAGTACAACTGCCAGTACTATTATATTCAACTATCCCCTCCACTTCTATACTTTAATTTCATCGATTCACCCCAAGCAAGACGATACTAAGAATGAAAGACTTAAGAAACTGGAAACCAAATTCCAAGAAATAAGTGAGAAACCTCTACTCCTGTCCCATGAATCAGGCTGCATTAGAAGACCCCCCCACCAAAAAAGCAGAATTTTTTTTTCTGCTGAGTGCATATTGGTAAACAAGTGGCAGTGGCAGCATTGCGAAACAATGGCCTCATGAAGTAAAGACTGCCATTTCAGTAACCATGGGTCAAGATGAATTTCTAAGCAGTTATAGATGTCAGATGAGGCCTGTTTTCATCTCACAGATTATGTGAATACACAGAACTACTGTTACTGGGCAGACAAATCCTAATGAAGTTCATAAGCGCCCTTTACACACTAGCAAGGTGACAGTATCGTGTACTGTTTCATTACATGGCATCATTGGACTTTTTTTTCTTCTTTTTTTGAAATGAACAGGGAATCTCGGTCACTGAATCATTACGTGGAGACACCTGAATTGAACAATTTTTTCACAGGTTCAAGAAACCTTTCAACAGGATGGAGCAACATCACACACTGCACGACAATCATTGGAGGCTGTGTGAGAATTGTTCGGTAAGCATGTGAACAAGATTCAGTAATGTCCCATGGCCCCCAGATTTGTCAGATTGTGATTTTTTTTTTGTGGGGCTATCTCAAGAGTCAAGTGTACACGACAACTGAGAACTCTGGAGGAGTTAAAACAGAATTCAGGATGAAATTCACAGTATCCCAGCTGAGATGTTGCAGCAGTTAATGAGGAATCTCAACAGCAGATTTCAAGAATGCCTTTGTACAGGAGGATGCCATCTACAGGACATAATTTAAAAAATAAATAAGAAAATTCCATTGTTCAATGGCATGTTTTAAGGTTTCAATTACTTTGAATAAAATATTTTTCTTCCATCACTCTTTGTTTTATTGGATTGTTAGAAAGTTCCCAGTATTTTTTTTTTTTTTGGAAGGGGGGGGGTCACCCTGTACTATACTGCTGAATGGCTAAATACAACAGCAAGTACTATTCTAATAGGATCTTCCCACCTGTAGTAGTCTTCCACTTGCTTGTTATCTTTAAAAATTTAGATAACAATCATCCATCTTGTTCTTTTGTCGTCTTTTCTCCATTTTCTCAGTTTCATTGACTTTTGTGTTTCATCCTGACTTGGGATAGGTTTGAGTTTTGTTTAACGGCATATCAACCTGTGGGTTATTTAATGCCAAAAAGGTGGGGTTTTAAGGTATTTTTTCATGTTCAGTTATAGTGAGAAGGTTGAATTAGTCAGATTTTAATGAAAATCTTTTGTTTTTAATATAAGAAAAAAAACTGAAGGTGTCTTCTAGTTTTGTAATCAAAAACGTTTTGCCGAGTTTTTTTTTTCTGTAAAAGTATTATTATGCCTATAGTACTATAGTATTTTTATACTTTCATAATGTTTTGACCCCAGTTTGGGGTTTAACTATTTGCCCATAGCTGGGACCCTAACAGTTGCTACCACTCCAGTAAAGAGTGGACCTGGGAACAGAAATTAAGAGATGGTTCTATGCTCCTCACAGCCTTCCAATCAGAGACCTTGTTGCTGGATGCAGTTTACCGTCATGCCAAAGACTGCTTGGGATGAGAGGAGATATAACTATCACATCACTTGACAAGACACAAAAGTATCGAAACAGAATAGCTACTTTTGTAGTGATATTGTAACATATCCATGTTATAATTTCTGAATAAATATTATAAGCTCTACTTTTGTATTGAGCACTTTTTTAAAAATAGTGTTTCTTGAAACAAGGAATATTATTCCAACTATATATATTTAAAAAAAAAAAAAAAAAAAAAAAAAAAAATGATGAAGACTTCAACAGTATGACTATTCTAGATGACACCAATTTGGTGTCAAAGAGTAGCTTAGTCCACCTTTTGGTTACTCAATACAAAATTTTTCCTTCCACTTTTATAGTGATGCTTTTCAAGTATCACTTTGTGAATGCAAAAGTCTGCAAGTACTCACTTCCTATGGGCGACATGTAATAAAATATGAAAAATAAACAAGACACTAATGACCAATCGGTATCACCTAAGTTATCAAGTGTTTTCTACCAGCTGACTATTACAAGGATAAATCTTTCGTCAGCAATGAGATTTCATTGTAACTATTTGCCATAGTTATTTGATTTGACCAAATCAGACAGGAAAATTAGTAAAAGCTGGTATTTTTAAAGAGATGCATACCTTTTGAATAATCCATACTATTCATCAATTCACCCGGCACATTTTGTGTCAGAGACACTAAATCATCTCTCAGTTGTGTCCATCTTCAAAGACAGTGCAGTTCAGTTGCAGCTCTGACAGGACAGATAAGCAATCTAGAAAAATTATACTTGGTAGATGCCAAGACCCGGGGAACAGTGTCCCGAGGCCACACTATCCCATTGCACCAGAGAGGTGGACCAGGTGCTTGTTACCAGGGCCATTGTGAACGGCAGTTGCAGGTGGTTTGGGGGTGGGGGGGACTGAGTAATATTTCTACCTTTGCCCATTCATACCCGTCCAGGCTCCCCCACATTAAAAACTGATTTTGTGCCACATTTTGCTCCAGTGGGGGAATATCTGCAGATAAGACTACTTAATAAAATATTTTATTGAAAGTGATGGCATTATGGTTAAGAGGCTGATCCCAAATCAGATGTAAGTAAATAAGATGAAAATAAAAATGAATACACAACTAAACATACAATTCTTAACTTTCATGACAGTCAAAGTACTTGGATAACGAGAAATGTCAGCGAAGTGATGAAAAAAGCTCTTTGGCATAGGAGGCATCCTTCAGAATAGGACCCAATATTCAGTCAGTCGAAGCAGTGGAGTTAAGCCAAAAATCACTTTTTGTACCTTTCATGGATATTAACTCAGAACGAGAAATCTGAGAGGCAAGTTTGAATTCCAGTTGAATTCATTGCATTCACATATGCACAAATACCCTTGGGAAAGGGTATTACTGGTTAGCAGAACAGCTTGGGTTTTATAGCCTTGGTTGGCAACCAGTCTACCACAAAGTAATGGCAACCTACTGCAGGGGAAAAATCTGTCTAATCAGTCATGTTTTCAGGTCATGATCGCCCAAGCATGTATTGTGTATGGTACTTAACTGACCTTTCAAAGATTCAGGAGCAGACCAATTTGCAAGTGACAGTTAAAAATAGATAAATAGATAAATAAAAAATAAACTTTACTAATTAATTGGAAGTAATGCAAATCTGATGAGCACCATGTTTTGTCTTCACAGAAAGTGATTTTAAAAACAATTGTAATTTTGACTTAACTCTAGAGAATAAAGAGCGTCCCACTCCAACAATGTAAGGACGCTTGTCTTCTGTATTTGGGTGGGTGTGGAGGGGGGTGTATAATAAAAATGCAAGCCAGAACAAGGCAGGAAAATGGAGCAGTCATTATGACTGGCAAGTATTTCTTTCAGGTGACTCAAATAACTTGCTATACAGGTAGGGAAGAGGTAGGGAAGAAAATAAGCAAAGACAAAAATGGGGTAGCTTAGCTACCTGTAACTAACAGCAGTAGCAGCAGTTACAGCAACAGGCAGTTAGAAATATTTCCCAGGAGTTGGAAGTAGTAACTAAATAAAGAGTTAAGTTAAAAGTAAAACACCAACCAGGCTTGTGTTATCAAGCTCTATAGACTATCTACCTTATCCAAAAAGAGGCCAAATAAGCAAACAAATTGAAAAGTGAACAAACATGGCCACAGTGTCCTATTCAACTTTGAAGTGAGTCCAGGATTGGGGTACATGGCAGGGTTGGAGTCCAAGGTATTTAATGTGGGGTGGGGGAAAAAAAAAAATTATACTAAAGAAAAAGAAAAATATTCTAAATTGTGTTAGGCTAAGTTAAAGGAAAAAAATTAAATGTAAAGAAAAAGAAATTAAAGTTAAGATAAAAAAAACTATTAAAAGCAAAAAAATTTAGTCCATGCTAACCAGACATGGAAATGAAGAAAGAAATAATGACCCAACCCCCATTTTAAATTACAGCAATTTATGATCTTATATTGAGACAAACATCAGGGTCGAAAATAAGAATATGGTGTCAGATAAAGTTATTTTTTCTTTTAAAATTAATATTTCTCCAAGCAGGAGAAAAAAAAAAAATCTAGCTAGTAAACCAAACAAAACTAAGCTTAAAATTTATTAATGCAAGATTTAATTAGCACAAGTGTGTAGCCATATTACTGCCTCAATATTTGACAAATTTATTCAAATATGACGCAGACAAAAAAAAAAAAAAAAAAAAAAAAGAGACACACACACACCTAACAAAGCATTTATTTTTCTTGAACATTTCTCTCACAGATTCAGTGAGAAGTACAAGAAACTGGGTCAAAACTTACATAAGACAGTCAACCATACACTGTAGATAATTTAGACTAACAGGTAGGTCAAATGTGATACACCTTAAACTGTAGGAATGTATTGTTAACAACAGGGCAGAGAGAAAAAAGTTTACACATCTGATGTACTGACTGGCTGGTTACCATGATTATTCTAGCTGACCAATCATGCATATTAATAATCATGTAACCAAGTGTTAGCTTGTTACAACATGACTGCATAATTTAAGATGACCAATGCACATTTTGGAAAGTACACTTAATAATAAGGTGTTAAAGTTATGGGCCTGACCCACTTCCCACAATTTAAGTCCATTCATCCTAAACAAGGCAATAAAATTACCAAGACAGTGGGGGGCACTATTGGGCATGAAAGAAAACTATTAGGAAACAAGATAACCCTTGACTAGACCAGGGAGGTTGGGGGGGAGGGGGCTACTTTTTAAAAAAAAAAGTTATAATCATATTGCCCCAAGCAAGACATTTCGCTGCCACTGTTTTGCAGGGGTTACATAGGACAAAAGTTATAGGGGGTGTCAGGAAGTGGATAAGAGAAGGATGAGAAAGTGGAGTGGACGGAGAAAGGAGCATGAGGGAGAAGATGCAGGTTAGTGAGATAAGAGATGACTATTGACTTTACATTTAAATTCTTGGAGATTTTAGCTGTCAGGGAAGCAAGTAAACGGAATGGAATTCCATAAGCAGGAAGTGTGAGAAAAGCTGCTGGAGTAGAATTTGTGTTTACATTTTATTGGCTTTACAGTAAAAGGGATGGGACCTAGTTTCTAATCTTGTTGCTTGAGCACCAGTGAGCTAATTTCATCGAAGCAGAAGGCGTAAAAGTATCTGTATTATTAAAAATGTGTGATTTGGTTTTAAGTATAGCTAGGAAGAATTTTTTTTTATACTACTAAAAAAAAAAAAAAAAAAAAAAAAAAAAAAAAAAAAAAAAAAAAAAAAAACTTGCTCATTCTACTTCCATTTCAGATTGGCAAACATGAAAGGGCTAATTTTTAAAGGCTAAGCTGTTATGAGATTCTGTTCCAGCACAGGAAAATGGAAGAGTGGATAATGCAAATATTAGGTGACAGGTGCCCATCATACTCTGGTGTGGACTAAAAATGGAGAGCAGCACCTGTCTTAGCAGGCCCTCAATTGTGTCAACACCTGAAATTACTGACTTTGCTAATTGCTATGATGTAAGAACCTAGTAAGGCACAGATAATTGTATATAGAAGCTGTCAGCCAATTGGTGCCAAAATGATTGAATGGTAACCAGAAATGGTATCACAGTGATTTAGAGTTCATTTTCTTTTGGAATGACCTGCCCATGTTGATGAAATATTGTGTATCACCAGAAACCAAACTGGTATTAGACAATGACAGCCACAATTCTCAATTGAAAACCAAAATTAGAAATTTAGTTAAAATCTGCATTAATTATTTTCAGAAGACTTGCAGATGATACAAAAATCAACTTGCTATATATATATATATATATATATATATATATATATATATATAGGGAGAGAGAGAGAGAGAGAGAGATAAGTGCACTATACTTTAAATTGACTTGTACATAAATTGTACATATTAATTGTTCAAATGACGGTAGGATGGACAATACATCAAATGGAAACAAGTAGACTAATGTTCATTCCTCACACACAGAATTTAACTTCTAAACAATCGTAAGTCATGTTGAAAAAACTTCAAGTCTTACAAACAACCAATCCTTGTTAGTCATAAAATTTTATTCTTTATTCAACTCCCACAATCTAAAGCATGCACCTGAATAGTAATTTTAATTCACAATACTTCAGATTTTACCTGCATTGATCAATGAAGTGTCAGACAATTGAAATACAAGTGAAAGGAGAAAATAAAAAAAACAAACTAATACTCAAAAGTTATACTTCCAAAAAGGAACAG
The DNA here is from genome assembly GCA_037127315.1 of Ascarosepion bandense. NCBI lineage: Eukaryota > Metazoa > Mollusca > Cephalopoda > Sepiida > Sepiidae > Ascarosepion > Ascarosepion bandense. Next base: position 617,011 of record JBBBDQ010000643.1, on the reverse strand, counting down.
CTAAGAAAAATTTTTAGGGAAAAAAAAAAAAAAATTGCTGCATATTCACATTTTTTTTTCTTTCAACACACACAATCTTATTTACAGTAGTGTAAATCAAAGGGTGCACTCCAAAAGTTAGTACCATAAGAGAATTATTTACTTTTTTAAATAAAAAAAAATCTTAAATGCTAGAGACCCCAACCACATGGCTTCCTATGTCCAAGTTATTTGATATTTTAAACTAGATGCTAAATTCTTTAATCTTTTAGTGGACAATCCTTTCCAAGGAATTGAATTTCTTGGAGTCATTATCAGTCTCATTAAGATTATATATATATATATATATATAGCATATACGCATTGCTCATTCCGTAATGAATTAGAGCACTCATAGCCCAGAGGTAGAATCGCCGACTGACGTCAATCCGGTCGGGTTTCAATCCTGTGTTAAAAGCAATCCGAGTCTAACCGTACTGATGACCTGTGATACAGCGAAAAAGACCTGTCTGCGGATGACTATACATATATTACTTACACACACAGCAACAACAAGAAAAAAAAAAAAAAAAAAAAAAAAATCAAAGACTTTACCACTCCATTTCAAAATCAAAACTTCATAATTTTTCTTCCTTAAAAATTATCAGTGCACCTGAGTTTTAGATATTCTATAAGTGTGCTCAGGAGAAACAAAAATCTCTACAGAGAATGGAAATGTGTAGAGAGAGATATTCTGGAAGATACAACTTGGGCTCTCAACAAACCAAGCAGATTAAAATCTGCTAGTTTCCAAAGAAGCATTCCAGAAGTCGAGTAAAGTATTAAGAAACAAGGAAGAGAGTACTGGATTGCTATGTGCTGTCCGTCCTTCAATATGGACATGAATGCTAGACAATATCAAAGATGAACGAAAAACTTGAAGCAACCGAAATGTGGTCCTACAGAAGGATGCTGCAAATATCATTGATAGAGCATGTGAGCAATGATGAGGTCTTGGAAATGATGGAAACAAAAAGGAAATTAATACTGAGCATCAGGAAGAGACAGCTGAAGTTCCTGGGACATGCAATGAGGAAGGAGGGCTTGGAGAACATGATACTAACAGCCAGATAGAGGGGAAAAGAGATAGGGGAAAGCAACGGATAACATATTTGAAGGACCTAATCAGGTGGATGATAGAACAAGGGTTGCATGGAGTAACAGGAGAAAGCATGCTAAGAGCCACCAGAGATAGGGAGACTGAAGGCCATGATTGCCTACATCCTGAAAGGATAGGGGCACATAGAAGTCTCCCAATAATCATGAAGAATTAGTGTTTTATTTTTTATGTTTTTTTTTTAATTCTTCACTGTCACAAAATAAGCAAATAATGATTGCCAAAATAATTTTGGAATATTCAATCCAGCCTTCATAAAAATGAGTTTCAGATGGTAAGGATTAACAAAAAAAAAAAAAAAAAAAAAGAAGCACCATAATACAATTCACTGCCAGAAATTTGGAAACAGTATGGAAGCGCCAATATGAACATCGGAGAGTGTTTGGACATCAATCTGAGGATAGCGCAAGCATCCGGAAAGAGTTGGATGATATGTCAAATCAACATCATGGTGTTTAAAGTGATCACTAGTGATAGAAATACGCCTTCATTTATCTTCCCACAGGGCCTCAGATTCAACACGGAGGCCTGTATCAAGTACCTTGAGGTACTGCTGCCCCGGGTCAAGAGTTTGGCTGCTAGAAGAACCTATGTCTGGCAACAAGATTCTGCATCATGCCATACAAGCATGAGAACCTAGTCATGGCTGTCAAATTTCAGCACCCACATCACCCCTTACTGCAACCTTTATCATGTGTGGGATGTGGTTGAGCAAGAGACCAGCAAAACTCCCTGTAGCACTGAAGATTTCTATTAAATGAATTTACTCTTTAGCATTTCAAGATTTGTATAATGTGTTAAATATCTTATTCTTCTATGTGCCCCTGCCCCATACTTTCAAGACATAGGTGATCATGGCTTTCCACATCTCCCTATCCCTGGTCACTTTCTCCTGTTACACCATACAACCCTTGTTCCGTCATCCATCTGATCAGGTCCTTCAACTATGTTATCCGCTGCTTTCCCCTGTATCTTTTTTTCCTCTATCTGGCCTTTTAGTATCAGGTTCTCCAAGCCCTCCTTCCTCATTGCATGTCCCAGGAACTGTCTCTTCCTGATGCTCAGTATTAATTTCCTTTTCGTTTCCATCCTTTCCAAAACCTCATCATTGCTCAATTCATGATATTTGCAGCATCCTTCTGTAGAACCATATTTCAGTTGCTTCAAGTTTTTCCTTCATCTTTGATGATATTGTCCAGCATTCACTGCCATATTGAAGAACTGACATCACATAGCAATCCAGTACTCTTTGTTTCTAGTGAAATTTTCCTGTCTCTTAATACTTAACTTCTGGAATGCTTCCTTCACCATGCCAATTCGCTTTCGGATCTGTGCACCACACTTTCAGTCTTCTGTTAGAACATTTCCCAAGTATTTAAATTTTTGTACTTGCTTGATTTTAATATACCCAACCTGCATTTGGCATTTTGGGCTGCCCTTTTTGCTGATGACCATGTATTTGGTTTTCTTGAAGTTTATTTATAGTCCTTCCGTGTCACTCCCTTCAGCTACCTTCTGTAGGAGGTCTTGTAGTTTCCTTTCCGTGTCCACTATCAGCATTGTATCGTCTGCATACCTTGTAGAAATTGTGGCCTCTGATGCCGAATCCTCACATAACTTCTAGGGTCCTCAAAATAGGACCACTGTACAAATTGAACAGATCCAGTGAAAAGACATTCTTGTATTACGCCCTTTATATCTTTGTATATCTGCTAAATTCGTTACCTGTCTGTATACAGGTGGTTTGCTGCCAGCAGATTCTTGATTACTCTGATGTCTTTCCTAAATATGTTGAGGTTGCCGAGCATCTCCAGTTCTTTGCTGCATATTTTGACAAACGCCTTTGCATAATCAATAAAATATAGGTACAAGTCCTTCATTTGTATTGACAGTCAGGATTTGTTAAAATGAGATGTCAGTAGTATCTTCATTTTTCGATAATTTAAACAATTGAAATATTTTGAGAGTGTATGCTTGGGACATTAGCGGGACTGTTCAAGCATGGATAGAGGGGGCTATTTCAGTATATTGCTTTAATCTAACTAGAAGGTTAGAGTTAAATTTTGATTCTCTAACCTATCTTTGGCAGGTGTGAGGATTTTCATATTCATTAAGGCGTTTGATTTTCTGCATTATTGTCCAGTCTTGTCAACTGGTGAGGGTCATGATAGTTTTTGTTTAAACCAGGAATGTGGGAACTTATTTTAAAAATGAATTCAATTGAAAGAATTATATATAAATCAATGTTAACAGTAAATAGTGCAACTGCATTTAGAACAAATGTTCAGAACGTCTAGAGAGGAAAACAAAAATGCCAGAACAAAGTATTAATAAAATTGATGAAAACATTTTTCCAGTCTTTTTTAAATAAAGACACAAATCAAGGCAATAATGCCACTAAAACAAAGAGCTATTGAAAGAGAATGAACAAACTTTAGAAGCCAGAAACAAGTGATAAACATCTGTTCAGGTCCCAAAAAGTGAGAGTATGAACCAGACAATTCTTTTAAGGAAAAAGGAAGAGTAAATAAGATTTTAGAGTTGAAATTTTATTTCAATGAAACTCAAAAAAGAAATAAGGGTTAACCTACTACATCTGTTAAGAAAAAACAAACACACAGTAGAAATGTGATTCTACAGAAAGATATGGGAATTTCATGGACAGAGCATGTCGGCAAGAAAAAGGCAAGAGAAAGAATGCTTGTCTCAAATGAGAAGAGTTTACCCAGCATACATTAAAGTGAAAGGGGGGGGGGTAGCTCAAAATTTCCTGTTACCCAGATTGATATAAACACCTGATGAAGGTTTGAGAGCACAAACAAAATGCTTATGAAGATGAGGAAAATAATCCTAAGAGAAAAAAAAAAAATCTACAAAGAAACGTTTGTGATAATTAGCAGAAAACCAGTTGTTTCGGTTGCCTGAGAATTTCAACGTTCATACAGGAAGGCTATGTATATGTGTGTGTATATATATATATATATATATATATATATATATATAAAAAGCACAATACACACACTACCCCACTGAACCATAACAGGTTAGGAAGATATTCCCAAGAAAGTTCTTATCGAGCTGAAGAGAAGTATCTATTATCAAGCGGCTTTGCTTGAATCATCATAGCAATTCTAATTTTGGTTGCATATTTACTTAAAACAGTTCATTAGAAAAAGTTCATTACTACTTATTCCATAATGGAATGGAATATTTGGTGCATGAAGAAAAATAAAACAGAATAGAGCTAAGTAATATCAAGATCAAAAGTTGTCAATTTCAGATTCTATTTCAAAAACCAAGACAACCTAAAAGACAAAACTGTCAAGAAAGATAGGCAAGGTTCAGGCTTTGGCCAAAGCCAAATTTCATCTAATAGCAAAGTGTTACTTAGACTATTTAGGTTATCACAAAAAAAAAAAAAAAAAAAAAAAAAAAAAAAAAATAATAATAAATAAATAAATATAGTATTGTTTTGTCCATGTCAATTAGAGAAGGAGCAGGGAATATTAGTGTAGAAAAAAGGATTATGATTAAGATCTATCAGTTTGGCAATATGAAGAGACAGCTGGTCAATTCTAAAGGAAAAGCAGCAACAGACAAACAAAGGAAGAATGTCAGTGAAGTGGACATCAGACAATTATACTCCTCAGGTTAAAATTTCAGCAAACAATACTGTAAGAAGATACTTGTGGTGGAGTAGTACCCTACTGGCAAACAATTGTGATTGGCAGGTGCGAGAGGGTAATTTGGAAAAAAAAAAAAAAAAAAAAAAAAAGCAGCTACAAGCACATGCAAAAAGTGGGGAGGGCTATGTTGGGCAATCATGTCTTTCAAGACATGATCAGCTAGGCAGAATTTTCCCTACAGTAGGTTGCCATTACTGCCATAGACCAGTTGCCAACCAAGGCTATAGAATCCAATGGATGGAGAGAGAGAGAAGAGATGGATTAATACCTTTCCCAAGTGAATACAACAAAATTGACTAGAACTATAGTAGTGTAAATCCTTTACTTACAGAGTGTCCCTACTTCCATGATCTGGTACTGGACTTTTGTAACTACCAGGAGGAAGTGGGGAGGACTCAGTATAAGTGAATGATTAGATGACCAGTTTCATTGGCTGGGTTGACTGTTCAATTCTCATTTGATACCTCATCCTTTAGACATAGGTACTGTAAGCATGTGCTTATCGAATAGCAAGTTTAGCAATTAAGTATTTGATAAATTTTGACCAGTATATTGTTGCCTTTTTCCTATTGTTTAAGTTCAATTGAAGAAACAATGAGAACTTTCAAAATATGAATCCATCTCTCAAAATAAAGAAATAAGACAAGTGCAAAATTGTAAAAATGTCAGGGTTAAAAATTCAAGACAAGCTTAAGTACACAGTGTATCCCATAAAAAGCATTCACTGAAAAAAAAAAAAAAAAAAAAAAAAAAAAAAAAAAAAAAAATCATGCTAAAGAAACACACGCACTAACAAACATGCTAAAAAGCAGTCACACATCTTGTCTGCATGTGGTTCTGGAAAAATTATTTCATTAATACCCAGAAGGAAGGTTGTATTTTCAGTAACAGCTGTTTTCTTTAATGATGCTCTTATCAGACTTAACATTGCAATGTAATCAGTCAGAGACCAAAGTGACTACTGTATGTCACTTAAACTGTTGCAAGTTTCAAATGCATCAGAACATTAATATTCCTTTTATTCAAACATGAAGTAATGGAATTTTTCCCCCCTTAACAGAAAAGTCTAATAAAGGAATTAGTTGCTGGGAGGGGGGTAATTTTTTTTTTAAGCTCATTTTTGTATCAAAGAAAAGAGATATACAAATCCATTGAGAAAATGGATATAAAAGCAACCTTTTGTTGTATTGATTAACTCTGGTCAATTAGATTTAAAAGAAAAGAAATGGGTCTGTCTTCCTCCAACTTAGAAAAATATCCTCGAGTTGCAACCAGTCTAGGAAAACAGACTAACGCAGAAGGTGGATGTGACACATGGCACCAGATCTATGCATGTATTCATCCCACTATAATCAAATCACTTATGAGGCTGGACTAACAATTAGTAACCAAAATATGAATATAGAACTTCTTTAATAGGAAGTAAGTTTTTTTTTTCAAGTAAAGATTGGATTAAAAAAAAAAAAAAAAGACACACACACACCAAGATTGCATAAATTAGGCAGGATTTAAAATCTAATCCTCTTATTTGAAGAGTGAAGATAAATCATGACAAACGTAATGACTTGCAAACCTGAAAATATTAAGGAATTCAACTAGAAAATTTTTAATTTGTTGTTTTAAAAGCCCCCCCCCCCCCCGAGTGAGAGAGAGAGAATATTCAGTATTAGTAAAGAAAGAGACCAGAAACTTTAGAAATTAATCTCACCCCAAACACAATGAAAATGCCACTACAACTACTGAAATTAAAAAAAGACTTTACAAGGGCTCAGAAACCCAATCGGGAGGGAAACAAGGGATAAACCTCTACTCCTGTAGAAAAGATAAGGGATGCATGTAAACTGTATAAGAGGTGAATTTATTTACTCATTGAATGAACAAGTGAAATGGACAACAATTGTTTTTAATTTTTCAAGTGTCCTTACAGCTTCCCCCCTACTAATAGCCTAGAACAGTTCCCAAACTTTTTTGTTATTCTCCCTACACAGTTTAATCACTCAGAGTTTCTCCTTCATGTGTACAATAAGAAGTAGTCAAAACAATTAAGTCTCACCAATTTAAGTTAAAAACATACCAATATATGTAGGAAAGTACAATATGTATAAAAGATAAATCTAAGAATCGATCAGTGAGAAGGATGAAGTTGCTGTCCATCTTCAATACATATACACTCTCAGGTATGAGAAAATCCACCTAAGAATTTTTGTTAGTAAGCAGTGCAGTTATAGCTTGAAACTTCCCATTTTGGGAAATGTTGGCCTAGAAAGTGTCCGTAGTGATTACCAGACCAAGCACTTTTGGCAAATTCTTTAAACATTTTCAAAAAAAGGATAATTTTCTTTGTTAGTATCCACTTAATTTAAAATATAAAGCCAGATTTTCTACATGAAGAGCCAACTTTGTATTTATAATAAAAAAAAAGTGAGAGAGTGAAGTGGTTATAATTGGGAATTTAAATATTAAGAGTTCTTAAAAAGAATGAAAAACATTAAAAGAAAATGAAGTTCATTTCTCTACCAAAATCATTCCAGACATTCAATATAAACAGTACAAGTTTGTCTTGGAGAAATTAGGGAGGAAAATGAAATAACTTTCACTTTATTTGATTACCAAAAATATTCTTTAACAGTATCAATAAAATCTGTTCTTCCCCCCGCCACCCCAAAAAATTTTACAATGCCAAATTGGATAGGCTAAACTTTATGGAATCAATCTGTAGAAAAAAACTGAAAATATGGCTTGAAAATAGAAAGTAGAAGTATTGCTTCCTTATTTTCTTGTGATCAAAGTTTTAAGGTGGTTGCCATTTTCAGAAGAAAATCATGGACATTAAAAAAAAAAAAAAAAAAAAATAAATTAGGTCAAGATAAGTTGTATAATGGATAATGCCTCAGGAAAAATTTGAAAAACTGTATTTGAATTCCAGTTGGGTTCATTACATTCATTTTCACACACATACCCTTTTGAGAAGGTATAAATCCATCTCTTCTCTATGCATTAAGGAGAGGATTGTTCACAGTCACTATCCCAACTACAGTAGGAAAAAAAAAAAAAAAAAAAAAACTAAATTTTTTAAAAAATTAACATGACTGCAATAAAAAGTGTCAAAAGGACCTTCCTACAACATTTTATATTGCCCCAAGCAAGGCATTTTACTGCAACTGTTTTCCAGTGGGTACATGAGGAAAGTTATGAGAAAGAGTGACAGGTTATAGTGGGTGTCAGGAAGTGGGTAAGAGAAGGATGAGAATACTGATGAGAGTGGAGTGGACAGAGAAATGATGCAAGTTAGTGAGATAGATGTATATTGACTTTACATTTAAATTCTTGGAGACTGTAGCTGTCAGGGAAGCAAGTAAATGGAAGGAAATTCCACAAAAGGGAAGTGAGAGAAAAGAAGCTGAGGGAGTAGAAGTTGCGTTTACAATTTATTGGTTTCACAGCAAAAGGGTACAACCTAGTTGCTAATCTTGTGGCTCAAGCAAATTCATATATAGAGGGCACCAGCGAGCTAAGTTCAAAGCAAAAGCCATGAAAGTATTTGTAGAAGAGACACAGGGAAGCCACATTACGCTGGTGAGAGAGTATCTGAACTGCCAAGTCAGGACTAATCACGTTAGAGATTCTCAGTTGAATTTTGTCCACTTTTTTTACCTCTACTCTTCTGCAATGTATGTTTTTAAAAAGTGATGATTAAAATTGGAATAAAACCTAAAAGTAGATAATTCTTTAAATTTACAAAAATTTAAAATAGATTTTTAAAAATTTTATATTTACAACATTCTATAAACAATTTATAACTTACAAATAAATGTGAAAATTTTATTTTTATACAAAGTTAAAATATATTACTATATTACCAACTACTCAGTCAGTTAAGTGCCACATGCTTGGGTGATCATGTCTCAAAAGAGATTTTCCTGCAGTAAACTGGTTACCAGCCAAGGATACAGAACCCAATATGTCTATTCAACCCATAGCTAGAGGGGAAAAGGTTTATTTGTGCATAATTGAATTCAATTGGAATTGAACTTGGCTTCCCAAGGCACGTCAGAAAAATCCTAATTTATCGCTTTTAGGAAGTTTAAGTAAATTAGCCTATATTTTGCCAACCATTCCAATAAATAGCACGTTTACACCAAGTGTATTTTTCTTAATTCAAGAACAAAAATCTTTGACAAATCGAAAGCATGGTTTTGACAAGTCTTGACATGATGACGTTTTTTTCCATAACCTTGTTTTTTGTTTTATTGCAGACATGTTTGTTCATGTTTGCCTAAAATCGTAGGTTTTATTCAGACTCATTGGCAGTCATTCTAAGAGTTAATACCTATAAAGACAACTACAGGTCAACAGTGGCAGTTGATAATGCTTCCATTAACAAGATTCAATTATTTCGCATTGTAAGAACAACTTTGTTAGAGCTGAAAATCGAGATCTCTGTATCAATAGAATTGTATTCATAACCATTTGGGGGGGGGGGGGAATAATAGAGTATCATTACCTCAATTCAGAATTTACCTGTATTTTTTTTTATCATATCACCCCGAGCAAGGCGGTAACACCACTGAAGCGCAGGTGGCTATGTAAGAGTGAAAAGATTAGAAAAGGGAAAGCCAGAGACCACATCCTAAACAGGGAACAAGGGATGAGCCTCTTCACCTGTTGTATTTGCGTAGAATATGTTTAGTGAAAACATGAGAGTTAAAGTTCAAGGTGCTCAACTTTAGTTTTATATTTATACACTGAGATTCTCATATTTATTGTTATTGTCACATTTCAACCTTCAGCCATCTTATGAAAGTTGAACTTTAAAAAGATCCGCCACATGATTACAATGTAGAAAGACACGTGACAGTAAGTTTAAAGGTTTAATCTATCACCAGATGGTCTTTTGAAATGTGGTATTGATTAAACAAATGCAAGTTCAATCTCTGGGTTGGTTGTTGTAAGAGTTCACACACTTTGATTTCTGGGGAGGGACAGAATGGAATGGGGAGAAGTAATATCACAAGGACCAAGAAAAATTTAGTGGGTATGTGTGTATATATATATATATATATATATATAAAAAAAATTTCGAAGTTCAGTGTTGTATGATCATTTCTATATGAAATCTCTAAGAAAGATTTCACATAATCGGCAACTTTCAAAACTCAAAATAAAATAAGATATTACCGGCGGAAGTTCAAAAATTTACATCACAGAAAAAAAACAAAAAAAAAAACAAGATGGGTGGGATTAATAACAATCTATGTCTATTTTTAGATTTTGGACAACATTACTTTTTAGATTGAGTTGTAAGTGAAAAATTTTAAAACTTGGCTTTGTCCTGCTCTAAAAAAAGAGGGATGGGAAGTGAAAGAAGAAATAGGAAGTGGTATTTGACAGGGAAGTGGCTCTGCTGTAATTTAAATATTAATTACATTTAACCCTCCACCGGGATCATTTTTTATTAAAATATTAATTAGGATCAGGTCTTTGGGATTTACCTTTCTGCTTTTCCTTTTGGATTAAAGTTTAAAAAAAAAAAAAAAAAAAAAAAAAATTTTTGAAAATTAGGTAATTTAACTATTTGGACTGTCTGAATTTTGTTCATAATATTTTAGCAGTCGAGATTTTGAACCAAACCCTTTTAAGTCCACTGAGAAGTTTCAGTTATTTTCCCCTTTAATAACTAAAATTTTTTGTTCACCTTTGCTGTGGCCAGGTATTGAACTCACAAATCCTTAGGTAAAGTCACTGGAACACTTCAAGCTACACTTATCCACTGCGCATAGAGTTCAATACCAGGTTCACAGCAGAGGTGAACAAAAACAGGATGGAGTTACAAGAAACCTGAAAAACAAAATAGTTTTATTTATATCCCACAATATTTTTTTAAAAAAATCTACAAACATCAAGTACATTGCTTCCATGTCAAAGTCAATTCTTTATCATTTGATATTTTAAAGTCAATGCTAAATTCTTTAATAGTCTCTAAGAAGTGGATAATCTTTTCCCTTCCAAGGAATTTAAATCAGTCATAGATTCTGGAGGGGGGGATTCAAATTTATTTAAATGAAGACTTCCTCTTAGATATATAATGTAATAACTTAAAAAATGTTTATTTCAGAAGAAATTTTTTTTTCCTATATTAAAATTTCATAACATTTTTCTTTTTAAATTTAATGTGTCCCCCCCCTCCCAGAGTTTTAGTTATTCTACAAGTGTACCATGAATTAAAAATGGTTGAGAAACACTGTACTAGACCATATACTAGAGTGACGAAGATGAAAGTCCGAATAACGTAAATAAAAATTTAGTAACATACAATATCCTAGCAAACAGAAGCACGAGTATCATCTATTCATAAAGTTCCGAATTCTCATGAAACCACCTAGGGATACACCAGAATAAGGTCAAAAAAGTTAAAGTGTACACACAAAAATACTTTTACAAATGTAAGGATGGGTTTCCTCATACCAAAACAAGGACAAAAGTCCAAATATATAGACAAAAGGCCATCATTTTACCGTCCCACAGCAACTAATAACTGTTCAAAGTGTTCTCCACTTACCACACACAATTGCAGTTAGAAGTACTTGCAACTGGTCCTCCTCTGTCCATCTTTCATGGTAGATGGAAGCCAGTGCATCACAAACAATGTAACCAAAATGTGCTGGAGCCCCAACACTCCAGAACCACATTCATCTTTGTATTAGCAGGAGTACATCCTCTAGCAGGTATGGAAGTGTGTTCAAAAAGTCACTGTAGACAGCTGTTAGGTGTGCTGGAGAACATAAGGACCTACCAGACAGTCACTATTCCAGCCCACACGTTATAGACTGCAGCTGGTTTCTAGCCTGTATTGTACCATGGGTATTTTGATCCACCCACAAATGTTGGTTATGTAAATTTGTTAATCTTTCAAATATCTCAGCAATAAACAAGACAAGAGATTACTAGTTTGTACAATAATTCATTGGTAAAAGTTCTGCCATGGTGAGTGATCAGAAAGCAAAAAGACCCTGCACAAATTGCAAATGATAAAGACCCTCCATGTGGTACTATGAGAACTAAGAACATGCAACTTTGTTTAAACAAGTTCATATTTTAAATTAGTCTACTTAATAAAATATAAAAACATTTAAAACAAAGTTTATTACTTCACCGAATGCAAATTCGGTTCAGGAAGGACTAAAACTTTTCAGCACCTCATGTCACATACAAGAGGATTTAGTATAAATGAGGCTACTGTTTATCAGATAATTAAGTAATTACAGATTTGATTTGAAGCTGGCTCAGGTGAGGAACTTAAAAATGAAATTAAGGCCAGTGATATTTATGCTGTTCCCCACCCCAACTTCAGTGTTTTTCTTACCCTCAAATTACCAATGACATTAAACTTGAATCAGCAAAGATATTTCTTAAATCAATGATAGTTTCACTGTTTAGAGAAAAGAGATTATATATATATATATATATATATATATATATAAACCACACACACATTTTCAATTCCCATGCAATTTTCATCTTAATACCAGGATTTAAAAAAAGAAAATCCTCTTTAAGTCCAAAATGATCAGCTGCCAAAACAATGCTAATAAACTAAAGTAACAGTCAACTGCTGCTACCAGACATACTTGCCAGGTTCCAAAATGAAAAAAATAAATGCTATCATATCTAAAGAAATTTACATAGAAAGCCTTGTAAGCAAAGAAAGAAAAATGGAATGACCATAGTAAAGTTTTACTACTAAAAGAAAAAAAATAAATAAATTCATTTTAAAATAGTCCAAGATACCACCTTATCAAACTAGGTTCAGTTCCTGATTCAGGGTGTTTACAAAATTTTCAACTATAAGAATGATTACAACTAAAAAATTTAGTTGTAATCATCAGACACAAATTTACAGGAATCTAAAAATAAAAGTCCAACGTAGGAATGTTATTCTTGTCTGGAGTGTAAATATTGAATTTTTCTACAAACAATTTGATGTCATCAGTTTTATAAAAATGTTATTCTGAGTAAGCATAAAAGATCTAAATATTTTTTATTTTTACTATAAGAGATAATTCACAAACACCAATTTAAATAAGGGAGAGTGTCCAAATTTTTAAATCAGATTTTTCAATATCGCTAACAACTGTAAGGGATTTGGGAGACTTGTTCTGTGGCAAAGGTTAAAGCTTTTAATCCAGCAAAAGCTTGTATTCTGACAGCATTATTGGTTAAAATGTTGAAACAAGAACCCGTCAATTGTTTGACCAATAAATTTGGAACATAAAAAAAAGAAAAAGAAATTTAAAGCAATATTCAAAAGCTGATTAACAGTTTATAAACTGATTTTAACTTAAAACATTCAGTATATGAAGTCTCACGTGTGTTGTGGTGCAACACATGGAATTAGAGTTGAATTTGAATTCCAATTGAATTAACTTACAATACATGCAAATATCCTTGGAAACGTGAATCCATCTCTCTATAGCTATGGGTTAAATAGGACAGATTGGGTTCTATAACCTTGGTTGGAAACCAGTCTACTGCAGAAAGACCTACCTAGTCAGTTAGGTCAAATAAAAAGGCACTAATTTATTTTGTCCAACTCTTGAGAATGTTCCTTAGATTATCAAAACCTGCACCTGCCTTCAGACAAATCAGAAACTGTTTGGGATTTTTTTTTTCAAAATGCTTTCTCCTTGTATTCTGTCATATCTAGTCTACCACGCTAAATATTTTGCATATCTGTTTAACTTCATTTCAGTCAGTTTGTGCACTGTAAAAAAAAAAAACAATGCTGAAGGTCAACAATCTTACCACATTTAGAATTTGACAGAATTCTTTACCATGTGGTGTATACTTGAAACCACTTTTGATAAAAAGAAAGTGGTAAGTTGAACTTTTGAACCCTTTAGATCAGAGATTGTTAATCTGTTTGAGGTATCTCAGTCACAAACATCTTTAATTTCAGTAAAACAACCTCAAAGCTATGACAAAAAAAATTTCAGACAAATGGAATTTTCACCTTAAAATTTGTGAAAAGCCAAAAATATATATTTCTCAAATTTAGACAATACACATAGTTCATTTAGGAAAATGACCAACCTAGCTTCAAAAGATCTGACAAAAAAAAAAAAAAAAAAAAAAACTTATAAGGGCTGGCAAAATATTTCTAGCATCTGGTTTGTAAGTTCTAAGAAGAGGGGGGGGGGCGCTAGAAGTATAAATTAATTGGTACTTTTAAACAGTTAAGATCTTTCAGATTCATTATGAGTAAGCCCTGAATTAAATTCTAGTCTTTCATTTTTATCCCCCACCACTAGTTTTGATATACAGTTCTGCTTATTTACATAAGCATTTTGTCTAAACTTAAGTCTGCAGATTACAGTTTAAACATCATCAAAAAATAAGAGTTGGGCTATATTGCATTTGTAAATACAGAAGTAGTAGCATAGAAGTCACTTTTTTGCTTAAATATTGACTAATAAGTACACAAGTTTTATGACATAAGATCAATTTTTTTTCAATCTCAAATCCAATTCCTGACATACATCCAAGGGCTGAAGAAAGTTTTTCCATTGACATCACTACCTTCCCTTAATGTTGGTTTTAAAAAGAATTTTAATGAAGCCTAAACACAAAGGCAAATTTATACATTTTTTGAGAATTGACAAAAAAAAAAAAAAATGGTTGGCAAGACATTGGTTAATTAATTCAAACTTTATGGAAATTTGAAAAAGATTTCCTTTAATTAGTTCCCATTTTAATTTACAAGAAACAAATAACAGGAATAAAAACTGGGAGATTCAATTATCTGCTTCATGAATTTACTAATAAAAAGTTATTCCTTTATAAATTGGTAAATGATATTGCATCAGTTTTAATTGTAGTTCTTTTATAATGCTGTAAACAATTTAAAAGCTTAATATTTGTAAGTTTTCAAGAAAAAAAATGAGAAACAAAATGTCCTTTTGACAGATTTTTTTTTTTGAGAACAAATGTCCAAGTTTGCAGAAAACTTGGAAATCAATGTGCATATCATTGGAGCACTTTGATATCTAAAAGTGCTCCAATGAGATATTGGCTTTTTTATTATATATATATATATATATATATATATATATATAAATAAAATAAAAAACAGCCATGCTAAAAGGTTGGCAAGACAAGAGACCAAGTAACAGGATTTTTTTTTTTTTTTTAAATTGTTTCCATTACTTTTTTTTTTCATACCCTAATCCAGGAATGTTGAAATGTGAGAGCCATTGTGCAAATTTACTGTGGATGACCTTGTAATCAAAGTACTTTAAACAGGTCATAGTGAGTTTTCTTTGATCAGTATATTCGCAACATCCCTCATTTTCGCACAAGTGTAGTCACGCTTTTTTTTTTTTTTTAATCATATCACCTCGAGCAAGGCAGTAATGCCACT
This sequence comes from Ascarosepion bandense, assembly GCA_037127315.1. Taxonomy (NCBI): domain Eukaryota; kingdom Metazoa; phylum Mollusca; class Cephalopoda; order Sepiida; family Sepiidae; genus Ascarosepion; species Ascarosepion bandense. The sequence continues at coordinate 601,773 of JBBBDQ010000643.1, read as the reverse complement.
GATGTGCAGGGGGCTATGTAATAGTGAAAAGATTGGAAAAAAAGCCAGAAACCACATCCTAAACAGGGAACAAGGGATGAGCCTCTTAACCTGTTCAATAGACGTGGGTGGAGTGTGAACCGGGCGATAGAGATCTATCTAATTGTTCTAAGCATTATATTTCACAGGTACATGTGTTTATGCAGGCATCCAGGTTATTTTAATTAGTGAAATAACTATCACCTGGCCTAGAAGTCAAAGAGAGGATCTACATCCTAACAGGATAACCAAGCTTTCAAACCACGTGTGTCCTACCAGATCGGAAAACAGGAAAAAATAAAAACTGGGAGATTCAATTATCTGCTTAAGATAATACACATTTTTTTTTCACTTCAAAGTCTATATCTGCTAACTTTATTTTTAAAGCAAACTGATATCTTAACTGGTTGACATTGTCTGCTTCATCTTTCAGTCATAGACAGTGAGGAGAGATGCCTTGACATGTCCAATGATGCTTCCCACTACCCCACATGAACATGCTCAACTGGTTTTAAAAAAAAAAAAAAAAAAAAAAAAAAAAAAAAAAAAAAAGCACCAAATCTAGTACTGAACGGGATATCTACTGTAGCCAACCTCAATTTAGCAAGAAACTAGCACATGATCATCACCAATCAATTAAGATCAAAGGCTACGAATGCCATGACTGTTGCAACTATTTTTTTTTGTGATAATGACAAAGCAAAGTTCAATAGCAATGTGTCATCCTTACATATTCATGTCAATAACCAAACGACTACAGGTTATGTTAAAGGTTGCAGAAAATAAGACCTGTTTCGAAAAAAAAAAAAAAGACCAAGTATACTTTTGCTGTAACTCCTAAAATTAGGTGGAGGTAAAAAAGGAGATAGTATTCCTCCTCCACTCCCAATTGGCAAGCAGATGAATAAGTGACAAGATATGTGAAAGAATAGAGATAATATGCTACCTGATCCACTGACAATTGAAGTAATTGACAAGGGGGGGGGGGACAAATTTAGATATTCCTCATTTTTAAAATTTGAGAATGGGGGCGGGAAGCTACATATGGCTTATGTGAAATCACTTTTTGAAATGCATTTCTTCTAGGTGTTTAGTTGCCAAATTTACATATTGTGTTCTTTTATAAAGTATGAAATATATATGGTAATTAAAATGTTTAATTTTCTTTTTCAGGCTGCTAAATGAATGCAGTGTATATTTTTAACCAATCTATTGGTGCATTGTGGCGCAGTGGATATCGGCTCGGAACGAGAAATCAGGTAGCCAATTTTGAATTCCAGCTGAATTCATTGCTTTCACTTACGCACAAATACCCTTGGGAAAGGTATTAATCCGTCTCTTCCCTCCAGTTATGGGTTAAATAACAGGACAGATTGGGTTCTATAGCCTTGGTTGGCAACCAGTCTACCGAAAAAAGCAATGGCAACCTACTGCGGGATAATCTTCTGCCCAGTCAGTCATGTCTCTTTCGAGACATGATCGCCCAAGCGTGTATCACGTATGGCACTTAACTGACTGATTGGTGAAAAGGTTGGAAAATTCATTTAAAAAACTGACAGTAGATAATTCACAAGTACCAAGAAAAAAACTGTGGTACATAAGATTTATAAAAATCAGAAGACATTGGAAGTAATGTGATATATCATACTTCAGATATTTAAATCATATCACCCCGAGCAAGGCGGTAACACCACTGATGTGCAGATGGCTACATAAGAGTGACAAGATTGGGAAAGAGAAAACTGGAAACCACATCCTAAACAGGGAACAAGGGATGAGCCTCTTCACCTGTTCAATAGACGTGGGTGGAGTGTGAACCGGGTGATAGTTTAGTCTATCTACTCCAGTCCAATTGAAAAAAAAAAGAAAAAGGAGTGAAAAGATTGGAGAAAAAAAAAATGCCAAAAACCACATCCTAAAATGGGAGGTGTGTACATCTAAGTCATGAAATCAAATAAACCCAAATGTCAAAAAAACTGAGTACTTAAAGTACAAATTAAAAAATTTTTTTTAAATCTAAGATTGTAAATATTTTTTTTTTAACTTATGCTTGGTAATGCATTAAATATTTTGATAATTTATTGAATTGTTATTCACTGATATATAATTTTATTAAACTACAGTTTTACTTTAAATGGCCATCTAAATGTGTCGCGTTTAATCAAACTAATGAATATCGATTCAAAATGTGTAATCAGAGAGCAGAGTTTGAATTCCAGTTGAATTCATTGCATTCATTTGTGCACAAATACTCTTCAGAAAGATATATATCTCTTTTGTCCAGATATAAATTGAATAGCAGTTCTCTAGCTCTGGTTGGCAACCAGTTTATGACAACCCACTACAGGAAAATCTGCCTAGTCAGTCATGGAACAAAATAGACATGATCGCCCAAGTACGTATTACGTATGGCACTTAACTGACTGGTCATCTCTAGTTGGATTCAATGTCTACTTCCCCACTGTTGGTTAAAAAGTTGTAAACGTAATTTATAACTCAAGCCTACACAAAGTAAAAAAAAAAAAAAAAAACATTACATTTTAATGAAAAAGGAGTATAAAAGTCAACCATGTTCAAATACTGCACGTTTTAGTGGATACCAGTTTTTTTTTTCAACAGTCTTCAAGCATGGGTTTCCAAGAGTCTTACTCTTGGAGGAAGAGTGTTCTTCCGCTGGTTTTGAACAGGTTTATATAGCCCAGTGCACTCTTAGGCTGCTCAACTACATACCGTCACGACGGAGGAAAGGCTCTAATTGTACACTACTGTGTACCTTAATTGTCTCCGTCAAGATCTGGTTTTTTTTAGTAGTTTTTTTTTTTGTTTAAACAGACACCAACTTCAAATCTAAAAAGCAGCAAGCGCTTAAACAAAAAAAAAAAAAAAACTTTTTTTAAGTCTTCCTTTATTTGAAAGGATTGCATCCGAAATGTATTTTTTCCGTACTAAAACGAAAGTTTTTTTAGGGAAGAAAAAAAGTGCAAAGTTTTGTTTAGTGGAACAATTGCAATTCAAAAAGTTACTTGGAATATGAAGTTACTAAAATAATGAATGGAGGTGTAAAAGTGTTTGTTGTTTGGCCTGCGAACTAAATTTGGAAATCAATTTCCAAAATCAAAAATAGTAAATTTAAATACAACAAACAAAACCAAATATCCATTTTTTTTTTAGAATTAGCAAGTTAGCCGAAATTTTACTTTACCTTGTATAAAAACACACGGCTTAGTTTCAATAAAAAGACAAGTGAAGTCTAGGCGAGAGCTCAGCAGGTGAGACAAGATACAAAATAGAAAAGTTTATTTCTATATGACTTGCTTTCTTTGAAGCAAGAATCATTTTTTCATCTTTATACTCAAACGGAAAACGACGGGAAGAAAAATTTAAAACATTTCGCGAGAATGAACTGAAGAGAATAAAAACGTAGACTTTGACACCATTGTAATCATTTAATGTTAAAAGTTTCAAGTTGCTTATATCTTTATTCAGTCTAAAAAAATTGACTAAAACGAGAATAAACAACCAGTTAAAACTCAAATCCACCCAGGTAAGCCAACTTTAGATTTAAATGTGAGGGGAAAAGAAATCTTTACTAAACTTTTTGTGCATACAACCAAACAGGCAGACAAGTGGAGGTGGATAAAGATTGTTTTTTTTAGTGTTGTAACTGTTGTTTTACAACTTTCAAAAACATAAATTGCGTGATAAAAGTTAATTGGGTCAATAGAAGTAAATAATTGTTGAGAGAAAAAAAAAATCCTACAATAATTAGGTAGCCATTAAAAAAAGAAAAAAAAAAAGAAAAAGTAGGCGTTCAATGATCATACACTAGATTTTTTTTTTTAATAAAAAATTACATCAATGCCTTAGTTTAAATTGCAAATACCTTACCTGTTATTAACAAAAAAAAGGTGTGCTAGTTAAAAAAGTTAAAGCATTTTCAAACTGCGCATTTTGTTTTCGAATAAAAGTGTAAGAAAACACTAAACAGTGAGATGTGGGGGGGGGGTGCAAAAACGAATTAAAATCACTTCTAAGGAGAAATTAATCTTTCCTACTTTATTTTATTTCTAAGTTACTGAAAACATATTGCGCGAAACACCGCCCACGACGACAACCACTAGAGACAGAGAGATTATGAAGTGATAACTTCATCGGAAGGTTGAGTATCAAGTCAACAGAAAAATATCTGGGAGGGTGGGGTCACGCAGAAAATTGAGACATTCCTGAGCGTATGGGGGGGGGGGGGGGGGTAACATTAACTTAACATTTCTTTAGCTTATCAGTAGAAGAAAGAGACAAGGGACTGACTGATTATAGTTAGTTTGAGACTTGTGTCAAGAAAACTCAAGAGAAGCAAGCAAATCAACAAAAAAAAAAAAAAGCGAGAAATACTAGGCTAAGGAAGTGAAATAAATTTTTACTATTGAAGATGCGACAAATAAGTGTCCACGAAACAGGGGGGGGGGGGGGCATCTTGACAACCATTGTCACGTCTTTCGACGCACAAAGATTCAAAGCCAATTCAACAAAAAGAAAAATCCTGACAACTGTGAAAGTAAAACTTTTTTTTTTAATAATCAGATTTTTTTTTTTGTACGGAACTCGTAAAAATAGTGTTTAAGTCCGATTGAGATCGGAAATTCACTATTACAGTACTCTCAAGATGAAAGTGAAACAGGTGTAATTTACAAAAAAAAAAAAATGTCTTTACATGTTAGTTTCCGAAGTTAGCAAATACGCAAAGCTAATATTGTTAAAGCTTAAAAATGAAAATAAAGTTTTTTAAAAGTTATAGCCGCTTAGCTGAAAAAAATCGTTCTTTAGTTTAGCTTATGAAAAAGATAAATCGAAGTTTAACATTTTCGTAAAAGGCTGATTGTAAAAACAAACACCGCATTTATTGAAGTTCTAAGCACATTCAAACTAAAAATTTAAATGCAGGTTTGTTTTTGTTTTTTGCAGCTCCTAGGAGAGAAGTACACCTTTAAATTTAAACGAAGCCAATTTTTAATTCGATTTTATGTCCAGTTTCCACATGTTCTTATAATGCTAGGTTTAAAAAAAAAAAAAAAATCAGGTGTGCTACATAACATGTGACACGTTAAAGTTTTAGCAAAGTTAATTGCAGTAACAGACATGGACAAGTTGAGAAGGCTGTTTTATTTCATTACTAAGAGGGAATATTACTGAAGCAGGAGGGAAATTCATACAAAGTGTTGAAAACTTAAGTCGGCAAATTTTTTAAATTTCATTTAAAATTAAAAATAGGCAAACAGGTGCGGAATTTAAACTAAAAAAAAAAAAAAAAAAAAAATAGATTTAAAATCCAAACTTTTTTGGTTTTATTTAAAAGATTCAAATTTAGTCCCATGATTTGTTTCTCACTTCAAAAAGTAGTTCTTTTTAAACCTTTAAAAGTCTAAAAAATAAATGTAGTGATCCCATTAATTTCTATACAAAACCAAGTGCTGAGAAACCGAAGTTCCCTTCACAAAGAAAAAGTATTTTAATATATATATTTTTACCTGTGTCAGCTGTATGGTGAGAATTTACGTGTACAGGTCCTTCGGTCATTACAGCATCGGAGGTCAGCGGAGTTTTACAATAAATTACCTCTGGCATATCACCCCGTATGACAGTCTTCTGTTCCTTGAAGTAAAGGTCTGTCTCAGCATCGACCACCAACAACTTCGTTTCTTCACCACCCGCCTTGATCCTCTGTACAACTTGCTGGTGATTTTCGTTCCCGATATTTACGCCATTCACTTCAACGATACGGTCACCCTGTCGAAGTTGGGCAGCTAGAGCTGGAGACCCTTCGTCCACTTTTCCGATATACTGACCTGCCTTACCCTTTTCGGCGTGTAAATTAAATCCATAACCATTAAAATCATCCCACTTAGTCAAATGACACAATCGAGGATGGTAATTAACACTTCCACCGTTGCTGTTATCACTCATGGTCCTTAAATATTTCGTATTTTTCGCTATTAAATTAGGATTCAAAAACCTATTTTTTCCTCAACTGGCTGATGTACACAGATCCCTCGCGAGAGTCCGGTAAGGCCGCTCCTTCTCTTTAAATCTGTCTTTTTTTACTCTTTACAGTGAAAGAAAGTATTCTTGTTTGTCACGCAGACACGACTGCTATGGCAATAGCCAGCTTCACTCTTTCGCTCGTCTGTTTCTGGAAGGAAAAGTAAAATGTGGCAATTTTTAAGGTTACGAAAAGTTTTCTTTTCGGTGGTTGTTTTTTTTTTTTTTTCCTTCCACACACAACTTAAGGCACCTGTCTACCAATGAATGAATGAGCGCTTTTTTAAGTTGTTGAAATGAGGCAGCGGGAGAGAAAAAATTAGACCAGCGCCGGTGTTAGATAGCTAGTAGCAGTAGTCGTCAAAGCAGCCAGCACACGCAAGCGACAAAGCCACTTGCTTACTTAAACGCCCCGGTTTCTTCTCGGCTAGAGTTAATATGGCGATGTCAAGTTCAAGGTCACGTGATTCGGCCTCGACCAATCGTCGCTTTTTTCTTATCCTTCAGGTAATAACTTCAGCCACTTTAATTTTTAACTCAAATTTGAAACTTAGAAATTTGTTGACACGAAAAAAAACTATAATTATCACATTAATGTAGCTTATAAACATGAACAAAGAATAGTTTAATATAATTATGGTATCTCTTAATTTCTGACATCACTTTCGCATATAATTTTTTTTCTTTTCTTACCTGCAAAAGTTTTTTTTTTTTTTAAATCCCAACTTCCACCCTTTCAATAATTGAATGCAATCGCAAGTCAAAGTAATCGCCTGATTGCTGTTATTAACTAAAATAATATCGATCGCAATCTCTTTACTTCTTAACTTGTGAGTTGAGGAGCTGCATCTAAAAATGCCCTGAGGCTCGATCATTTATTTAAGACAAGAGTTTCTACCTACACAATATCACAAATGCGTGTGTCGTGAGGGTCAAACTCACTGTCTGCGAGACTCACTTATTTGTTCCTTGGCGAGACACACCATGGGATTTATCATTTTTATGATGAATTTTACAATAAATTCTACTCATTTTTAACTGTATTTTTTTTTTAATTAAATTTCTCCTCCTACACCTGCGTATTTTTTTTTTTTCATGTTTGCGTGTGAAGCTTAATCTGATGCATGATAACTAATTGGGCACTGGGTGAGGAACGAACGCACTACACTGGCAAATAGCCCTTTGGTTGGCACCCTGCCGTGTGTTTTTAATACGTATTAATTTCAAGTCGATGTATTGTTTCTTCACATACTTGTCAATAATTATCTTACTGAAACATACGTTTGTTTTGCTAGTTATTACTTAAAGTATTGTTTTGAATACGTAGTTTCTTTCTCTTTTTCTTTTTCTATAACGATAGCAGTCACTTAGAGAGATAGTCAATGTTGAAAATTTTTGTGTAAATCTTATCTAAAACGACGGACATTTTGACAGTTTTTAATTTATTTTTAAACTAAAGCACAAAAAAGACATATTTATTTCTTTTTCTTTCTATTTTCTTTCTTTACTTCAACAATAGCTTAAGCCTACTAAAGTTTATATTGTAGTAGTAGTAGTAGTAGTAGTAGACTAAAAAAGAGAGTGGTTGGACGAAATCACCAGCTTAGGAAAGAGACTCACTTAGTGAAGAACATCGGATCTCTGAGTTTCAAGAAATTCCTTAGAATATTGGAATTCTGGTGGAATGCAAATGAATGCGCTTCTTTTCAGAGGAACGTGGAATAGTGGCATATTTCATTTCACACACTTCTCTAATTTTCTCTAGTTTCTTGTTTTGTGGTGTTTTTTATAATTTATTAAATATTAAATCTGGTAGAAATGTATGGTTTTTAAATATTCTTTTTTTTTTACTTGAAATACAAGCAAATAATTGCTATATAAATTGCTATTGTATTTTTTAAAGCTTTGACAATAAACTTCATATTTAAACATGGGAGATAGTCATAAAATCAATTCTCTACACATTTGATTCATCATCATTTGGATATCAATTATTTAACAGTAACGCTTGTCTTCCTTCATTAGGTGACATTATAGTGGGTTATTCGTTATAGTGAAGTGTATTTGTGTGCTGAAATATATTAATTGAATTTGGCCTTGTTAGTAGATAGCCCACTATAAGGGGGGTATAAAAAAAAGAAAATCAAATTGTGTATAGAAACATCATATATATATATATCTCAAGTTTTTTTTTACAAATAAAAGTAATGTCTTTTGGTTGGTACAAAGGTCGTTAAAAATGTAAAAATGTTCATAGCAGTAAATGCTGAAAAGAGTTTGTGCGCTTGTTTGTTAGAACTGTCTTTGAAGTCTCCGCTCAGTCCATTCGGGTAAGTGGCTCAGTGAACAGTGAAGAAGAAGATGAGAGAGAAAGGAGAGGCAAGCATAATGCCATCGCTTGACATGGTCAAGGGACGTGCTAATTATGCCCGTATTTTCTCAACTAGCGATGCTTCCTGTGTCGGACTTTTATTTTGTCTTTGGGGCTCCAAACAAGTCATTTGGGAATTCACACCCGGATTTAATTCTGAGCTTCCCACTGGACGATAAACAAAATTCACGTCGGCTCTCGAAAAGGGTCCGTAAAAGAAATTTGATATTTATTTTTAGTTTTCCACCGGAACACCTGCGTGGAGCCAGATGCACAAAGACCAGTTTTGGTCATTTGCTTTCTGGATCTCTGAGGGCAAACAACCGGTCCCTCGCTTGCTTGGAATCACCACAACATAATTGATACATATTTGAGCAATCATGTTCTTCCCAGATTCATGGTTGACTTGGAAATATGTTGTCGTTATTTTCTGTGGTAGAATGGTTGCTATTGGACCTAGTTAATCCTGCTATTTAGTCAATAGAGCAATGTTTCTCAATCTTATTAAGTAACAGCAGACCTAGTAACCAGTTAGAGTCGCAGAATAACCACATGTACAGCAACCATAACAACAGTAGTGTGTCTAGGGCAACAGAGCCTAACAAAACCCAATCCTCTTCAGGAGATTGAATTCAGTTTTGCTTTTTCTAGACTGGTTGCTGCACAAAGAGCAAGAGGACCCAGTCTGTCCTTCTATTTAACCATAGTTAAAGTGAAAGAGATACAGGTCTTTCCTAAGGGCAATAGGTGCAAAGTGAACGAAAGAGAATCGAGTGGAAATTGAACTTAGTACGCCCAATTCATTTTCTGTGTCGATATGTATAAAAGTGCGAATCCGTATAAGAATGTGGTAACATTAAAATTTTATATGCATCTATGAAAAAATCATTGAGTTTGATTTTCGGTAACGCCCAAGTTTACTCACGCTACAAATATAACTAGTTTTAGATTTATTGAATTTTACACACCTCGGATGACTATTTACGCTCTCACGCCCTCACTGAGCGATCTGGAAGAATGATAGACTTTGAAAACAGTAGCTACTCTAGTACCTACACATCGTTCATTCAGCAATGAATTAGAACACTCTGGCTATTGGGCGTGTATAATGATAATATGGACGCTAAAAAGTCTGCCTCCTTCTACCGAGCGCTAATAGCTCAGAGGTAGAATCGCCGACTGACGCCAATTTGGTCGGGTTTCAAGCCTGGGTAAAAAGCAATCGGATGTCTAACCGTACTGATGAGCTGTGAAACAGATCTGTCTACGGATGACTATATATATATATATATATATATATATATATATGAAAGTTTTGTAATTTGCTTGAAGCAATGTGCGTGTATGTATATATATATATATATATATATATATATATATATACACACACACACACACACACATAAACGTTATTTTAGTGAATATGTATTTTTTAAATGAACAACCCCAGTGAAATTAATGCCCACCGGCCTAGGCAACAGAAAATCTTATCAGGGAAATGTATTGTATATACTTGTGTATAAACCGACTTCATGTTTAGGGAAACTACTGATATTTTTTCATTATTTTTAAACACCTCTAGAAAAATAGAATTGCCTGTGTAGAGTACAACCGGTAAATGAAAATGCATGATTTTTAACACATCCAGAACAAATTTGCCTGTGTATAGTACAACCGGTAAATAAAAATACACATTTTTTAACCCCTCCAGAAAAAATTATTTGTGTATAATGCGGCCCCTATTTATTTATTTATTTATTGCTTAAAAACATTGATTATAAATCTCCCACTATACTCAAGCATATCCGGTATCTCTTGAAATAGATCTAACCTGCGTTTTCTTTATCCTAGGAGTCCACTTTTTAACCCGATGTGTTTTTTACCATTGGATCACGGAGGACTCTACAGCAAATGAGGAAGGAAATGCTGGTTTGGTTTCTGCCTAGAAAAAAAAAACAAACTTTCTGTTGTTTAAGCCGGTCGACATTAATTTCAATTAAAAAAACAACGTACATGTTCTCTAAAACATGTGTATCCACCAGAACAATGTTTTGTTTCTCCTTTCTTTTATCTCACTGTACACTTCTTGTTTTTTATTTTTTTATCTCATAAAGGGCTCAAGAGCCACCCAAGCTAGTGTGTTACGGTGTGGTGATACATTAGGGTAAAAAGGGGCAAGATGTGAGATTCTTAGGGCTATGCAGAAAAGATAACGACTGACTCAAAACTTGAAAAGGTCAAGATTTATTTAGTGAATAAAATTACAGAGTTCGAGCAAAGACAGAAGTATAGTGTGGAAGTACGCTTTTTGAAGGAACCGGAAAACTAGTCCTAAACAAGGAACAAGGGAAAAACTGTGAAGGAATGTGAATCGAACAATAGGCGAACCTATCTGCACCAATTAGGAAAAGACAAATAATAACTAAAGGATAAAATTTCAGGGTTCAAGCAGAGATATAAGTATAGTGTGGAAATTGATTTTGGAAGGGATCAGAAACCCAATCCTATTGGAGTAGATAGACTAAACTATCGCCCGGTTCACACTCCACCCACGTCTATTGAACAGTTGAAGAGGCTCATCCCTTGTTCCCTGTTTAGGATGCGGTTTCCGGTTTTCTCTTTTCCAATCTTCTCACTTTTTTCTTTCTTTTTTTTAATTGGAGTAGATAGACTAAACTATCGCTCGGTTCACACTCCACCCACGTCTATTGAACAGGTGAAGAGGCTCGTCCCTTGTTCCCTGTTTAGGATGCGGTTTCCGGTTTTCTCTTTTCCAATCTTTTCACTCCTATATAGCCCCCTGCACATCAGTGGCGTTACCGCCTTGCTCGGGGTGATATGATTAAAAAAAAAAAAAAAACAGGGAACAAGGGAAAAACTCAAGAGGAATGTGAATCTGAAGATAGGCTAACCCTATCCACTTCAAATGGGAAAAGATAAAAAAAATAATTGGTGGATAAAATTTCAAAGTTCAAGGGGAAATATAAGATGCATAGTGTGGAAGTAGATTTTTGAAGGAACCGAAAACCCAATCCTAAACAGGGAACAACGGAAAAACTGTGGATGAACGATAGATGAACCTCTCTACTCCATTTGGGAAAAGACAAAAATAACTAGTATAAAAAATTTCAGTGTTCAAGCAGAGAAAAGTATAGTGCGGAAAAAGACTTTCGAATAAACCGGAAACGCATTCCTAAACGGGGAACAAGGGAAAAATTGAGGTGGAGTGTGAATCGAACGATAGGCGAACGTATTTACTTCAATTGGGAAATGACAAAAAATGATTAGTGGATAAAATATCAGCGGAGATATTAACTGTATAGTGTGGAAGTAGACTTTTAGAGGAACCGGAAGCGCGTTCCTAAACAGGGAACAAGTTAATAACTGGTGAGGAATGTAAACCGGACCATAAGTGAACCTATCTACTGCAATTGGGAGAAGAGAAAAAATAACTTATGGAAAAAATTCTAGTGTTCAACCGGAGACATTAAAAGCATTGTGTGGAAGTAGACTTTTCAAGGAACCGGATATCCAATTCTAAACAGGGAACAAGTGAAAAACCGGGTAGGAGTGTAAACCGGACGATAAACGAACCTGTCTACTGCAATTGAGAAAAGACAAAAATAACCAGTGAATAGCAGAGATATTCGAAGTATAGTGTAGAAATAGATATTTAAATGAACCGGAAACGCATTCCTAAAAAGAAAACAAGAGAAAATTGAGGTAGTGTGAATCGGACGACAGGCGAACCTATCTACATCAATTGGGAAAAGACAAAAATAATTAGTGAATAAAGCGGAGACATTAACTGTATAGTTGTAGAAATAAATTCCTAAAGGAACCGTAAACCCAATTCTAAATAGAGCGTGGAGATACCGAGCAAATAAAGGGACTTGATGTTTGCACTCTCGGGACCAGAAGGCAAATGACCAAAACTGGTCTGTGCGCACCCGGCTCCACGCAGATATTCCGGCAGAAAACCAAAAATTAATTAAATATCAAATTCCTGTTCGCGAGCCTACGTGAATTTTATTTATCATCCAATGGGAAACCCAGAATTAAATACGGGTGTGAATTCCCAAATGACTTGCTGGGACCCACAAAGACGAAATAAAAAGCCGACACAAAAAGCATCGCCAGTTGAGAAAATACGAGCGTAATTAGAACGTCCCTTGACCTCGTCAAGCGATCATACTCGCCTCCTTTCCTTCTTACCTTCTTCTTCGCTGTCCCCTGACCTACATACCCGACCAACGGAGCGGACACATCAAAGACATTCCTAACGGACAAACGCTTCCACATATACATACGCACAAACTCTTTTTTCGGCATTTACTGCTATAAACATTTTAACGTTCTTCGGACCCATTCTAAAGGCATTACTTTATTTGTAAAAAAAAACGTAATTGATATATGTGTACATATAAAATGTTGTTTCTATACTCAATTTTCTTGTTTTATAACCCCTTTTATAACTTATAGTGGGTTATCTACTAACGAGGCCAAATTCAGTTAATCTGTTTCAACATACAACTACGTTTCTCTAGAACGGATAACCCACTATAAGAGAACAAGTGAATAGCTGGTGAGAAACGTGAATCTGACCATAGGTGAACGTATCTACTGCAGTTGGAAAAAGACAAAAAAAAATAACTCGTGGAAAAAAATTCTAGTGTTCAAGTGGAGACATTAAAAGCATAGTGTGGAAGTAGACTGTTGAAGGACCCGAATACCCAATCCTAAACAGGAAACAAGGGAAAAACTGGCGTCGAGTGTGAATCGGACGATAAACGAACCTGTCTGCTGCAATTGGGAAAATTCAAGTGTAGATATTTGAAGTATAGTGTCGAAGTATACCTTTGAAGGAACGGGAAATGCAACACTAAACAGGGAACAAGAGAATAACTGGGGGGGGGGGGAGTGTGAATCGAGCGATAGGCGAACCTATTTTCTTCAATTGGGAAAAGATAAAAAATAATAAGCTGATAAAACTCCAGAGTTCAAGCGGAGACATTAAATGTATAATGTGGAGGTAAACTTTTGAAGGAACCGGAAACCCAATTCTAAATAGCAAACAAATGAATAACTGGTGAGGAATGTGAATCGGACCATAGATGAACCTATCTACTCAAATTGAGAAAAAAAAAAGACGAAAAATAACTTGTGCTAAAATATTTATTGCATATAAGTACAAATATGGCACAAGGCCTAAAACGGGGATGGGGAGGGCTGGTCATCTTCTATCCTAATCTAACTTAGCTATTCACTTTCGTCGACCCTGACACACTTACAATAAACCTTACGCCATAATACCACATTTTTACTTACCATTCTTACCACGTCCACCATAATACCTCAGGTGCTCTATGTAGTCCTACTTAACAATATGTACAATTTTGAGTGGAGGGCATGGGCTGAAAATAACAACATTTAAAATTCCCCAATGATTTTATACAATGAAATACAATTTTTACAACAAACTAAATAAAATCGTATTAGTTATAAAGCCCCCGCTTACTCTAAAAATGTGACAGAAAAGTCAGTTCCCTGGACGAAAAATAATGCGCGGCTTTAAGAATATAATAATTACCACTTGTCGGGTCAGCAAATACTCACACATGTAAACACCACAAGAAGGAAAAGCACACTTGAAAAAACGAAAAAACACCACGCATCCAACAGAGAACTAACCTTCCTGAACGCCCAAAAGGGGGAAAGGATGGGGTATTAAACTAAAAGAAACATGGGGGCAAAAGAAAAAAGGGCCAATGAGCATTCATAATCTAGCTAAGTTAACTTTAAAGCGAAAAACTAAAAAATCAATAAATTCCTACTCTAAACTAACAGGGAAGCCCTGCACATGTTCCTCCCAGCACACCCGAAATTCTGATGCCTAACCAGCATCAAACAACCACTCTAGGTCAACACCAAAATAACTTGTGCTAATAATTCTAGTGTTCAAGCGGAGACATTATAAGCATTGTGTGGACGAAAAGAACAGGAAACGCAAACCTAAACAGGAAACGAGGGAAAATGTGGGGAGCAGTGTGAATCGGACGATGGGCGAACCTATCTATTCCAATTGGGAAAAGACAAAATATACCTAGTGGATAACATTTTAGAGTTTAAAGGGAAATAATAGAAGTATAGTGTGCGAGTAGACTTTTGGAGGAACCGGAAACCCAACTCTAAACAGGGAACAAAGTAAAAACCGGGTAGGAGTGTGAATTGGACGATAGGAGAACCTATCTATTCTTATTGGGAAAAGACAAAATATACCTTGTGGATAACATTTTAGAGTTTAAAGGGAAATAATAGAAGTATAGTGTGCGAGTAGACTTTTGGAGGAACCGGAAACCCAACTCTAAACAGGGAACAAAGTAAAAACCGGGTAGGAGTGTGAATTGGACGATAGGAGAACCTATCTACTGCGACTGGAAAAAGACAAACAATAACTAGTGTATAGAATTCCAGAGTCTTAGCGGCGATTTTGAACTTCGAGTCAAACTGCCGCGCCACACTAAAACTGGGGTAGTCAAAGAAAGTCTACTTTTTATGATATCTAAATCTAAATCTATCTAAACTTATTTCTAAATGAAACTCTGTGTGTGTGTGTGTGTGTGTGTGTGTGTGTGTGTGTGTGTGTGTGTGTGTGTGTGTCCGTTACCTATAGACTCCGAAATGGCAGAACCGATTTTCTTGAAAGTTTACACAGTTGTATTATAAGCGTCTGCGTGTGTTCTTAGCTAGGTTTTGTGTCGAGGTACCCCCAATAAATATCTATAATCGAAAAAATCGGGTTATAGAAGGAGTGGTCCAATTTTAATCAAATTTGATACACTCATAGACAAAGACATAAGAAATGATATTCAGAAGTTTAAAGGTTGCAGTTCTTACAATAGTGCAGAAAATCGATAATATATATAAAAGGCAAGATGTGTGTCTGTTTATCTGCCTGTATGTCCTTTATACAAATCCACAATTTTTATCCGATTCTCACCAAACTTCACACAAATATTCTTTAGGCAGAGTCTGAGCTCCAAGACCATGGATTAGTTTTAAAGGTTTCATTACATCCGAGCAACGCCGGGCTATACTGCTAGTATTTCCTAACACAACAATGTTTATTATCACTTGTAATGAAAAGAAAATAAATATTATTTACTCTGTTTGGATTGTTGTCCTCATCTTTATTGGCATGTTTACAACGTTTCGGCCGTTGTACGCTCCGACCTTCTTTAGGTGCTGCGGCGACACATGTCCCAGTGGATACAGGCTGTAGTTGGTTTCAGTGAATTGACCCAAAGAGTTGTGAGTTCAATACCAGACTACAGCAGTGCTGAAAGATTGACTTAGAAAGTTGGGCTAGAAGATAACTACATGGCATCTGGAAGTGGCATCGCACACGGAATGAGAAAGATTAACCCCAGTGATCGAAATAAAGGGTTCGGTACAAAATTTTCGGCATCTGAAGAAGTTCGGAGCGTACTACAGCTGAAACGTCCTAAACATGGCAATAAAGATGAGGACAACAGTCCGATCAGTTTAAATAATGTAAATAATAACTCATCTCAGATTTATATATAAATAATAATGAAATTTCTAAAAAAAAAAAAAAATGAAAGAAATAAACTTTTATTAAAATTCAACATTTAATGAGGTATTTGAGTTTGACGTTTTTCTTTAGAATATATATATATATATATATATATATATATATATATATATATATATATATATATATATATATATATATATACTCGGATGCGCGTTGTGGTGCAGTGGATATAGGCTCGGAACGTAAAATCGAGGAGCCGAGTTCGAATTCCAGTTGAAATTCATTTGCATTCACTTACGCGCAAATACCCTTGGAAAAGTTATTAATCTGTCTCTTTCCTCTAGTTATGGGTTAAATCACAGGACACATTGGGTTCAAGAGCCTTGGCTGGCAAACAGTCTACCGCAATTTCTACCGCAGAAAGTAATGATGATCTTCTGCCCAGTCAGTCATGTCTCTTTCGAGACATGATCGCTCAACCGTGTATCACGTATAACACTTAACTGACTGACTGAATATAATAGTTGGAAACATGATTAAAACTTCTACTGGACATAAATTGGGGGACCAGTTTTATATTGTTATGAAGTAATAAACTGATCCCCCACTAATTACTACTTAATAACAATATATCTCTTCCCCATCTAGCTATGAGTCAAATAACAGGACAGATTGGGTTCTATAGCGTTGGCTGGCAAACAGTCTACCGCAATTTCTACCGCAGAAAGTAATGGCAACCTACTGCGGGATAATCATTTGCCCAGTCAGTCATGTCTCGAAAGAGACATGATCGCTCAAGCGACTGATACTCAGGAATCTTTTCCCAAGAACTGTAACTCTCAGTTGCTATCTACTGTCGTCCTGATTACTCTTCTATTGTTCTTGCTCTTTGATTAACGTTTCTACTTTTTAATTCTTTCTCATCCACTAACTTATGCTCCTTAGTGGCATTGTTGCCTTGCTTGAGGTAAATTTGATTTTAAAAAAAAAACTGAACTTAATATATGTATTCTTGTTTTGATGCATTCACTGGACTATAAATTTATTTCGTTTTATTTTTATATTTTGGCTAACGTTCCCCAAATATAAAGTTCAAAAGAATTAGAGAAACAAAACAGGTCTTCACTATTTTTCGATATAGTTCCTTTTGACATCAATTCACTTGATCCAACGATGTTTAAGCATTGCAATCCCATCATGGAAGGAAATGGCATCCTGGTCTTCCAACTCTTATTCACAGCACATAATATCTCATCATAGTTTTCAAAAGGGCAACCACACAGGTAGAAATTGTGTTTAGGAAACAGGAAGAAGTCAGATAGAACTATATACAGTAAGGGGATTGGGATAGTAATTTAAATCCACAGTTGGCTGCTTTAGCGACTGTAACCTGAGCAGTGTCAACGAGCGCGTTACCCTAGAGCAAGAGTACACCTGCCTTCAGCTCCTCTTTGGGTTTCACCTTGATTGGGTCCATCAGTTGTCTAAATTCTGATGCATAGTAATGTCCATTAATAGCTTTTCCCTTTTCCATATAGTCTGAAAACAATATATATATAAATCTACCATCCACCCGTGCATTGAATACTGCTGCCATATCTGGTCGGGTGCTCCTGCTAACCACCTAGATGCCCTTGACAAAATCCACCGGAGAATCTGTAATGTGATCGATCCCGACTTGGCAGCTCAGATAGTTACTTTCTCACCAGTGCAATGTTTCTTCCCTGTGTCTCTTCTACAAATACTTTCACGGCTTCTGCTCTGATGAACTTAGCTCACTGGTGCCTCCTATATATAAATTTACTCAAGCCACAAGATTAGCAACTAGGACCCATCCATTTACTGTGAAACTAATAAAATTCTACTCCAGCAGCTTCTTTTCTCGCACTTTCATTTACTTGCTTCCCCGACAGCTACATTCTCCAAGAATTTAAATGTAAAGTCAATAGTCATCTCCTATCTAACTAACCTGCATCCTTTCTCTCATGGTCATCATTTCTCTGTCCACTCCACTCTCATCAGTATTCTCATCCTTCTCTTACCCACTTCCTGACACCTCCTATAACCTGTCACTCTTTCTCATAACCTTCCTCCTATGCAACCCCCTGCACAACAGTTGCAGTAAAATGCCTTGCTTGGGGCGATATGATTATAAAAACAAAATTCTATACTATTATAATGTGGATATAAAGTGGGGGATCAATTATAAATTACAATTAATTTGTAAACTGATCCCTCACTTTATGGCCACAGTTATCCTTCTCTCAACCACTTCCTGACACCCCTATAACCTGTCACTCTTTCTCATAACCTTCCTCCTATGCAACCCCCTGCATAACAGTTGCAGTAAAATGCCTTGCTTGGGGCGATATGATTATAAAAAAAAAAATCTATCATGATTACGCCTTCAGAATTAAAAAAAAATCAGAAGTCATCACCTTGTTAACAGACACTGGCTGTTTTAAGCCCTTCGGACTGTAAAACCAAAGTGTTTCTACTGTTTGTTTTGAATCTTTAATACGATGTGGTGAACCTAGGTTTTATCTTAAGTTCTAATCCGCGGTATAAATTTTCAGGATCAGTCTGGAAGCGACCCAGAAGTGTCCTTTTCAGTTTTTGACCTGGTGTCAGCATTCATGGGACTCATATTGCAAACGGCTTACTCATCCCCAAGATCTTAGTTAAAACATTATGGGCCGAACAAGAATTGATGCCTACGGACTTAACTATCTGCTTGGCAAGAAATTATCGGGCCAGGTTAACACCAAAAGAGCAACAACGAGACCCTGAAAGTCCACGGTAAAACCTAATGTAAATCAGTAAAATTTACTAATAGATCAGAAATTACAGAAATAGCAACGCTACGAGGGTCGTTCAAAGATCCTCAGCCTAATCAAGAATGAATTGAAAAAATAAGACAGTTTTCACTATTTTTTAAATATAGTCTCCGTTGACACCAACCCACTTGGCCCAATGATACTTAAGCACCGTAATCACGAAAAAACAGAAGCGTCCTGGTACTCTAAAAACAGGAAGTCAGAGGGTGCTAAGTCTGGTGGTGTCTTCAAGGCCACAGTTAGCTGATTCAGCTACTAGAACCTTGGCAGTGTGAACAGATGGAGTTATCCCGGAGCAGGAGCACACCTCTGCGTTTCAATTTGATTTCTATTTTTCAGTTGTCTTAATACTTATCTATAATATTGTCCCTTTGTAGTTTTTTACTTTGCCGGGTAATCTATCATGATTACACGTTCCGAATCCCGAAATACAGAAGCAATTGTCTTGCTGCCTACTTGAAATTCTTGGTGATTGGAAAACCAGAGCGTTTCCACTATTTGCTTTGAGTCTTTGATTCAAATTCAAAGTGGTGAACGCAGGTTTCATCTTAAGTTACTAATTTGCGGTGGAAATACTTAGGATCAGTCTGGATTTGATTTGATTTGTTTTACGGCATTTCAACCTTAATGGGTTATTTAATGCCGACAATATTTTTACAATAGATCCGCGGGAATAGAATATATACTCTTTGTAAGAAATAAATTTATAGATCAGAAGTATTATGGAAATAATAATTTTCTTTCAAAAACGTAATTTTGTTGGTAATATTTTCATTGAAAAAAAGTTTTGTTAGTAAATATTTTAATTGCATTTTGACCCCGGTCTGCGGGGGGGGGGGGTAACTATTTACCCATAGCTGGGACCCTAACAGATGCTACCACTCCAGGCCAGGGTGGACCTGAGAACAACAGCAATGAAGAGGAGGTTTCATGCTCCTCACAACCTCCTAATCAGAGTCCTTGCTACCGGATGGGGTTTACGGTCATACCCAGGACCGGGTCAGCCTGGAAGCAAGTCATAAGTGTTCTTTTCAGTTTCTGCTCTGGTGTCTGCATTCTTCGGACTCATCTTGAAGACAGTATGCTCATCTTCAAGATCTTAATTGAAATACTATGGCCCAAACTAGAAAAAATGCCTATGGACTTAGCTTTCTCCTGAAAGGTAAGATGTCTGTCATCCAAAAAATATGATGAATGGTATCAACTTGTTCATCAGTGGTTGAAATTTTTGGACGACCTGGACAGGGGTAATCTTTTGTACTGTCCCTGCCCCGGAGATATGAGGATAAGGAGAATAGATAACGATTGACCCTAAATCCTAGAAGAAATGATAGGCTTGCGATTGCCTATCTGTGGAAAAAGGCTTTCATCACTCGAAAGGATGCATACACTCTGTTTAGGATGGAAAGTGTGGGTTGGGAAGCTATAGCTCAGATATGGCAGCAGTATTCCATTTTTTGGTTTGATCTGTTTATTCTCTGCCAGGGAGCGTTTGTAATGGATGTGCGTTGGGGTACAGTGAATATAGGCTCGGAACGAGAAATCGGAAAGCCGAGTTCGAATTCGACTTGAATTCGCTGCATTCACTCAAGCCCAAATACTCTTGGGAAGGGTATAATCCGTGTCTAGCTGTGGATTAAATGGCATGAGAAATTGGGTTCTATAGCCTTGGTTAGCAACCAGTCTATGTAAAAAGTAATGGCAAACTACTGCGGGAAAATCTGCCCTGTTAGTCATGTCTCTTTCGAGACATGATCGCCCAAGCGTCTATTACGTATAGCACTTAACTGACTGACTGAATATGATAGTTGGAAAAATAAACAAAGCTTATACTGGGCATAAAGTGGGGATCAGTTTTCTTTTATTATGTAGTAATAAACAGTGCCCCCACTATTTACTACTTATTAATATAAGATAATCCGTCACTTCTCGTTCCAGCTATGGGTTAAATAGCAGGACAGATTGGATTCTATAGCCTTGCTTGGCAACCAATCTACTACAGAAATAATGGCAACCGGCTGCAAGAAAATCTTCTGCTCAGTTAGTCATGTTTCATTTGAGACATGATCACCTAAGTGTGTCTCACGTATGACACTTAACTGACTGACTATTTATTTATTTGAGGTTAAAGTTGATTTAACTCCGCTAATCGTTAATTAGTAATATGCTATTTTTTTTCTCAAAGATTCAGTTTATTTAAATTCGTTTTAATCAATTATTAAAGTCTTAAATTATACAAATGCATTCTTTCTGTGAACTGCGGGGAATGAAGCTAAGGAGAAACAAAGTACAGGAAAAATAGAATTTTCGTTGCGATAAATAAATTGCCTTAAATGAGTGGAAATTACCAGTGAGAAAGGGAAGGGGAAAATTAATAGCTCCTTTATTTTAGTTTTTGCCTATATTTCTGAGATGAGGTAGTATTTATAGTATTTACATTATTCGGACTTTTTATTTACATTATTAAGGACACATGGCCCAGTGGATATAGACTTTCCTGTGACTTGACCCAAAGAAATGTGAGTTCCATCCCAGGCTACAGTAGTGGTGAACAAGTAACTTGCAGAGTTAGAGGGAGATAACTCATGACTTCTAAAAGAAGCATTACTACGCAAGATGAAAATGATATACCCCAGTGATTGTAATAAAGGGTTCGGTTCGAAATTCCTAACAACTGAAGAAGGCCGGAGCGTACAATGGCCGAAACGTCGTACAAATGCCAACAAAGATTCAGACAATAGTCCGAATAATATAAATACCCTTTTATTTTATTTGTTGTAATAGCTTTTCAACTATTAGGTGTTTTTATTCGGGGAAAGGGAGCATTTAATTTCATTCAACGCGTTGCGCCTCCAGATATGGGCGTCTGTATACTTATACAATAAAGAGTGGAATAATGGACAGCGGATCGGATTGAGGAATTGGAGAGCTAAGTTCTAATTCCAGTTGAGTTCTTTGCTTTCACATACGCTCAAATACCCTTGGGAAATTTATTAATCCGTCTCTTCTCCCTCGAGTTATGGGTTAAGTAGTGTGGGTTCTATATTCTTAGTTGGCAATCAGTCTACCTCAGAAAGCAATGGCAACCTACTGCGGGAAAATCTTCTGCCCAATCAGTCTCTTTTGAAACATGATCGACCTAGCGTGTATCACGTATGGTACTTAACTGACTGATGAATATATCTCTTCCCCCTAGCTATGGGTAAATAGTAGGGCAGAGTGGGTTCTATAGCCTTGATTGGCAACCGCTTTAGGAGAAGAAAAACTGAATTCAAATCATCCTGAAGAGGGTCGGGCCCCGTCAGGCTGTCTTGCCCAAAACATACGACTGCTAAAAGTGGTACCTGTACGGTTCTACGGGGTTATGGGATTCGTAATTGTGAAAAAAAGGTATTATTTGACTTATTTTATGCAGCATGGAACATCAACATATCGATTATGTCATTATTGTAAGTAGAAATAGGATAATCAAATTGTCTACATTCCACACTACATCGAACAAAAGGTTAGGAAGGAAACCGCTATCAGTACTGGAAAGAGCGATAACAGTTATTGGACTATTTTTGAAAAATTGTTTTAATAGACAATTTTTATAAATTTCAACACTGGTTGCTCTGTCAATGAATGCTGAATGTTTCCGTATAAGGAATGGCCAATATTACTGTTGCTATTTTTTATAGTCTATGAAACAGATGTAAAGGTCTTAAACACTGTTTTGAACAAAAGGTTAAAAAGGAAGCGTCTACCCGTACTGGAAAGCACGATTGTCGTAACTGGAATTGAGAAACCTATTTTCCTGAGACTCATTACCCGGACATAATTCTTCACAACAAGATTGTATATATTGATTCCTACTAATAGTATTCCTCTGTGAATGCTGGACAATATCATCGAAAATGAGGACAAAACTGGAAGCGGCCGAAATGTGGTTCTACAGAAGGATGCTACGGATATCGTGGACTGAGCATACAAGCAACGACGAGGTGTTAGAAAGAATGGCAACAAAAAGGAAATTGATGCTGAGCATCAGGAAGAGACAACTGAAGTTCCTGGGACATGCAATGAGGAAGGAGAGCCTGGAGAACCTGATACTGACTGGACAGATAGAAGGAAAGAGGGACAGAGGAAGGCAGCGGATAACATATTTGCAGGGCCTGATCAGGTGGATGACGGAAAGGGGGTTGCCAGGAGCAACAGGAGCAAACATACTAAGAGCCACAAGCGATAGGGAGACGTGGAGAGCCATGATCGCCTACGTCCTGAAGGGACAGGGCACATAGAAGAAGAAGAAGAAGGAAAAGAGTGTCTAAACTTCAACAGACAGTAGACTCGCTGTTCGGTAAATTGTTGGGGAGCACCCCTTTTAGTACATAAAAATGGACTCGCCTAATGTGTACACATGATCCTGCCTATACAGAGTACAGCAGGGGTTGAGTGGTTGTCAGAGAGTAAGGATATAGACTCATTACCCGGACATAATTCTTCACTACAAGACTATATATTGTTTCTACTAATATTATTCCTAGTATTCCTGAATTGACTAACCCGTGTTCCAGGTTGTATATTTTTGTTTATTGTAACTTACATTTTCATATCTGTTTTTGTTATTTATTATTTTGTGCGATTTCTCAACAAGAATCCACAACAGTAATAATAATAGTAGCCGTTTCTTTATAAGAAGAAATTCGACATTCATTGACCGCAGCCAGTACTACTCAACTTAAACATTTCTTTACTACCGGGTTATCAGGCCAAGGTCAAATTGCAGTACCTTTTCTCCTAATCTAATGAGGAGTTAAGTGGAGTTGAGTAGTTGTACCGCCGCTAGTTGGTCAGTAAGAATATAGACTCGTTACCCGGACATAATTCTTCACAACAAGATTGTATATATTGATTCCTACTAATAGTATTCCTGAATTGACTAACTCGCGTTCCAGTTTGTATATTTTTGTTCAATATAACTTACATTTTCTATCTCCATATCTGCTTTTGTTATTTATTACTAGCAGGATAGCCCGGCATTGCCCGGGTGTAATGAAAACTTTAAAACTAATCCATGGTCCTGGAGCTCAGACTCTTTGGACGTTGGCACGAAAGAATAAAAAACAATAGTTGTTTCCAGTTAAAGCGAAACCGTAGACTGAAAGAAAAATGAATGGATGTAAGTCAAATTTTGATTTCCTGGTATCGATATCAAATAAGTTTTTTTCGTCGTAAACTGAATTTTGAAGGCTAAATAAGTCCTCTGAGTAAATGGCATCATGGCTGAGACTAAGAACTACAATTATACCTACTTAGAGCCAAACCCGAAGCAAAAACTAAAATAAAAGGGCTGAAAAAAATACAGACATACAGGCAAATAAACAGACACACACACAAACATCTTGCCTTATATATATATATATATATATATATATATATATATATATTATTGATTTTCTGCACTATTGTAACAACTGCAACCTTGAAATTTCTGAATATCATTTCTTATGTCTTTGTCTGAGTGTATCAAATTTGATTAAAATCGGACCACTCCTTCTATAACCCGATTTTTTCGATTATCGATATTTATCGGGGGGTACCTCGACACAAAACCTAGCTAAGAACACTCGCAGACACTTATAGTACAACTGTGTAAATTTTCAAGAAAATCGGTTCAGTCGTTTCGGAGTTTATAGGTAACCGACACACAAACACACACACACACACACACACACACACACACACACAGAGAGTTCCATTTATAGATAATTTTAGATTTTGTGTGGTTTCTCAACATGAATCCATAACATAAATGAACGTCGAATATTTCCATATAAGGAATTGGCTAATAACATCATTAACATTTGACTTCACCGTAAACTAACCTGGTCATTCTCCATCCACATCTTTTTGTTCGCATATTTCATTCTTACCGAAATATTCTTCTTTTTTTTATCATTCTATGTCGACCTTAGAGATGGCTGTGCGTGGAAATCCAAAGAGATTAATATTTTTTAAATATTCACATCCATCTATCTGACATCAATGACTCTGCTTCCCAGTCAGTCATGTCACTTTCGAGACATGATCGCCTAAGTGTGTATCACGTATGACACTTGACTGATATCTAAGTAGCTACATGTCCCAGGCAAACGAAATAAAATAGGTTTCATGTTCAACAATAAAATATTTATTTCCTGAAATTCAAACAAGATATTCAAAGGGGTGTAGATTTTATGACCGATTTCACAAATGTTCACTACGCGCACCAACTGTGACACGACACGCGTCAAATCGGTTGTCCAGCTCCTGCCAAATACGTTGTAGCATGTCTTGTGAAAAAACATTTGGATTCAAAACTGTCTTCTTATTTTCGCGAATGTCCTTGTAAATCAATGCCATTTATGCTATGGTCTTTTTTTCAGTCCAACTTACGCCCACATACCAATTTACCCCCGTGAATGTAGTTACTTGCCAACAATGCATATCATAAAGCCCCAAAACTAATTCTATTTCCAGTGGCTTTTGGTGACCTCAGAAGCCAAATTTGACCTATCATTTCTAAGGTCAAAATATTTTCTATACTTTATACCAAACGCAAAATATTTCAGTCCATTTTGTAAGAAATTGTTTCATATGGTTAGAAACGGCACGCTGTGCTCTTTCATGACCTCTGATGACTTCGAATAACTTCCGAGGTTAACCCCGCATAGCCTGCGTCACAAAGCGGAGTGTTGTGAATCATCATGTCCAAAATTAGGTCAATCGGCTGCATCATTTTATCGTGGCCTAAACACGTACGCACACGCCTTTAATATTAGTATAGATTCTCTACGTATGCATATATTTTTTAATAAAAACTCGAAAATTAATCATTTGTATTTTACCTTCTGCTTTGATCGTTTTCAAATAACGATAACACCGGTCGACATTTAGGTCAGCAATTTATGAAAGAAATGTGAACGAAACAAAGTTTGTACATATAAGATCGTATGACATGCAAAGTTTTTCTTTTTTGTTCGCTCAAAGGAATTCTTGGCGTCAGGTAATACCAGGTCATTCCATAAATTCTGTCCGAATTTAACTTCATAAAATATTAATAAAATTTAATAGTATTTTAGACTGACAGATGGAATTAAAAACCATTTTTATGTATTTGGATACATTGAAACTTACTAAATTTTATTTTACGGATTAATAGAAATAAGAATTATTTTAATTAAAGCCCTTCTAATATGGGGGTATCCAAAGAGCATTTAAGATACGGAATGCTTTATCTAACCTTATTTATAAATGGAACTTTGTCTCTGTGTGTGTGTCTGTGTGTGTGTGTGTGTATCCGTTACCTATAGACTCCGAAACGGCTGAACCGATTTTCTTGAAAATTTACACAGTTGTACTATAAGCGTCTGCGAGTGTTCTTGGCTAGGTTTTGTGTCGAGGTACCCCCGATAAATATCGATAATCGAAAAAATCGGGTTATAGAAGGAGTGATCCGATTTTAATCAAATTTGATACACTCATAGACAAAGACATAAGAAACGATATTCAGAAGTTTCAAGGTTGCAGTTCTTACAATAGTGCAGAAAATCGATAATATATATATATATAAGGCAATATGTATATATATATATAAGGCAATATGTTTGTGTGTGTGTCTGTTTATCTGCCTGTATGTCCTTTATACAAATCCACAATGTTTTATCCGATTCTCACCAAACTTCACACAAATATTCTTTAGGCTGAGTCTGAGCTCCAGGACCATGGATTAGTTTTAAAGCTTTCATTACACTCGAGCAACGCCGGGCTATACTGCTAGTGAATACTAAAAAGAAGACTCGGCAACAGAAGTGGCTCGAAACATTCATTCAGCTTATGGAAATGAGTGTTTGAATGAAAGAAGTTTCAGACGTTGGTTCGCGAAATTCAGAAGATTTCAGCCTTGAAGATGTCGATTGAACAGGTCATCCAGTTGAGTTCGATGATAAGCTTCTTGAGGTAGCTCTTGAAGAAAATCCTGCATTATCAGTTGGAGATTTGGCATTAAAGCTTAGTTCAAACCATACAGCTGTTCATCGTCATTTTCAGCAACTTGAAAAGTCTCCTGAACTTGGGAAATGGGTACCTCATGAATTGTCTGAAAGCAACCAGTAAAGAGGAAAAACCCCAACCACAACCGAGAAAGGAACTTCATGATAACAAGGTTCTTCTCTCTATCTGGTGTGATTGCAAAGGAGTAGTTCACTTTGAATTGTTACCACTTAATGCAACAATCAATGCTCAAGTCTGCTGTCAGCAATTGGAGCGTTTGAACCAAGCTTTGAAGAAAAAAAAAAAAGACCCGCTTTAGTGAATCAAAATGGAGCGATGTTTCATCACGACCTCACACTGCAAAAATCATATCGAAAAGCTTGATTGGGGAAAAAAAATCCTCATCCCCCTTAGTCTCCCGATGTTGCTCCTTCAGACTACCATTTATTTCGTAGTTTACAAAATCATTTGAAGGAAAAACATTTTCACAAGCCAGGAGGAGATCGAAACTGACAATGCAGAGTTCTTCGGTTCAAAACCAAAAGAGTTTTACTTTAACGGAATTAATCAGCTTAAAAATACATGGAAGGAAATCATAGAAAATCAGGGAATGTACATTGATGATTAAATTTTGATTAAATACGTTTTAGTCACTTGTTTTCTTTATGCAAAAATCAGACAGAACTTATAGGATGACCTGATAAATCCACAGAAAATAAAGTATTTCTATGTCAGAAAATAGTCAGTCAGTTAAGTGCCATACGTGATACACGCTTGGGCGATCATGTCTCAAAAGAGACATGACTGACTGGGCAGAAGATTATCCCGCAGTAGGTTGCCATTGATTTCTGCGGTTGACTGGTTGCCAGCCAAGGCTATAGAACCCAGTCTGTCCTGTTATTTAACCTATAACAGGAGGGAAGAGATGGATTAATACCTTTCCCAAGGGTATTTGCGCGTAAGTGAATGCAATGAATTCAACTGGAATTCGAACTCGGCTCCCCGATTTCTCGTTCCACTGCACCACGACGCACATCCAGAAAATAGAAACTGTTGAAAATACATTGAGAAGGTTATTAGGATACTTCTCCGTGTCTGATAAGTTATTTGAACCTGTAGTTGGGCCCCTATGAAGGGAGCGCAATACAAATTAGCCTGAGCGCCTCAATTCAGTTGAGGTCCCGAGAGGCTCAATAACGTTTTTAAAATAATGTGAGAGAGGAGGAACATAATGGACGATAAAACGAGGATATTTAAGATGAATACAAATTTTATTTAAAATACCGACTAGAGTCGTAGTAGGCTAGCATTTAAGTCCGGTGAAGGCGTTGAGTAGTTACTGGTGAAAACCAATGTCCCGATGCTGGCTTCAAGTCGTAGCTGGTCAAGTCCGATGCTGGTGTTGTGCTGCCGGTCGGTTCCAGTGGTGAACCTCCCGTAGTGTTATAATTGTAGTGTACTGGTCATGTTCTGAGACCCCGTGACAATGTGCATGTCGCAAGTAGCCAATAAGTAGCCGGAAGCTTGTGGCTGTCGTGCGGACCTCCATTATCGCAAATCGACCAAGTGAGTTAGGTCAAGGTAAATGATGCCAGAAGAAATAGGTATCGCGTTCTAGCCGGGAAGCTGGTCGGTGCTGGGCAGAAACGGGAAGCTGATGTCGTGGGTCAGATGCAGCGTCTTGTACTAATGTTGCTATGTGGGTGTGTTTGTTTGTATTTTGTTGTTGTTTTTTGTGTTTTTTGTTTTGTTTTTACCATTTTCTCTTTTTTTTTTTTCAGTATTTAGTCGCCTTCCCAATTAAGGCAATATGTGGCACAAGGCCTTATTAATGTGGGTCTTCCCGGCCAAAAATATGTCTATTGTTCCCCAGTCGTGATTCTACTCTTCGGCGGACCCACTACTCGGTTAATGCTCTCCGCCCGAAGGCAGAGAGCTGACAATATTTATTGTATTAAAAATACAATTATAGCACAAGGCCGAAAAGGGGAGAGGTAGAGGGTGGTACTCATTTAACTATCCTATACCTAGCTAAACACTATCACGACCCAATCACACATTACAATATACACATTCACCACAAGAACCTATACATCACCTCCCAATCCTTCATACACCACGATACCACAAATTTACAAGGGGCACTTACAAAAGGGGCAAAACCCATGACAATAAAAATGCATTTATATAAAATATAATTTAAGGCAGAGAGTTGACAATGGCAAAGGCGGTTGCTACTTTGCAACAACTTTTTTTTTCTGCTGAGGAAGCGAGAAGTCACCGAGTTATACTGAAGACGACATCTAACAACATTCGTAAGTTTCACAAAATACCAACAATCTTGAGACAAAGCGGAAGCAAAATAAGCTGAGATCTGCTACAAAATATGAAGCTACAAAATGGCCGTGAAGTGTAGATTCATGGCATAACAATAACTAAAAAGTCATTATCGTAATTAAAAACTAAATGAAATTGAATTGCAGAGTGTGAAGGTAACACAATGTCAAGGTCGAAGCGTCTGCCTAGGTCAAGGTCAAATGTACGGAGAAACAAGGGCGACGATAAACCTAAACTAAAACGTTTCAAGTTCTTTACTTTCATTATTATGTCCTGACACTTCACAGTGATATTAGACATTTTGGCCTATTTTGACAAAAAGAAAGTATCATCTGTACAGATAAAAACTTGATGAGATGGGGCAAAACGCACTTGATTTTCAGAATCCGCGTGAAAAAATAGCACAGAGACATGTGCATATTTCCCAACAATATTTATCTAAAAGCAAAATGTCTACCGATGTAATATTCATAAACATAATTAAAATAATCTCGGTACAGATTAAGAGAAAACTAGAGGCAACATAAATCTAAATCTATCTAAACTTATTTATAAATGGAACTGTGTGTGTGTGTGTGTGTGTGTGTGTGTGTGTGTGTGTGTGTGTCCGTTACCGTTACCTATAGACTCCGAAACGGCTGAACCGATTTTCTTGAAAATTTACACAGTTGTACTATAAGCGTCTGCCAGTGTTCTTAGCTAGGTTTTCTGTCGAGGTACCCCCGATAAATATCGATAATCGAAAAAATCGGGCTATAGAAACAGTGGTCCGATTTTAATCAAATTTGATACACTCATAGACAAAGACATAAGAAACGATATTCAGAAGTTTCAAGATTGTAGTTCTTACAATAGTACAGAAAATCGATAATATATATATATATATATATATATATATATATATATATAAAAGGCAAGATGTTTGTGTGTGTGTCTGCTTATCTGCCTGTATGTCTGTATTTTTTCAGCCGTTTTATTTTAGTTTTTGTTTCGGGTTTTGCTCTAAGTAGGTATAATTGTAGTTCTTAGTCTCAGCCATGATACCATTTACTCAGAGGACTCATTTAGCCTTCAAAATTCAGTTTACGACGAAAAAAAACTTATTTGATATCGATACCAGGAAATCAAAATTTGACATTCATTTTTCTTTTAGTCTATGGTTTTTTTTGCTTTAACTGGAAACAACTATTTTTGATATTTATCGGGGGTACCTCGACACAAAACCTAGCTAGGAACATTCGCAGACGCTTATCGTACAACTGTGTAAATTTTCAAGAAAATCGGTTCAGCCGTTTCGGAGTCTATAGGTAACGGAAATAGACACACACACGCACAGACAAGGTTACATTTATAAATAAGTTTAGATAATGTGCGATGAGGTGTAATGGTTATCGGTTCGGAATGGGAAATCAGTAGAGCCGAGTTCGAATTCCAGTTGAATTCGTTACATTAACTTATTCGCAAATACCCTTGTGAAAGGCATGAATCCATCTGTTCTCCCTTCATAGCATGAAGCAGGACAGATTAGGTTCTATAGCCCTGGTTAACAACCAGTCTACTATAGAAAGAAATGGCAACCTACTGCGGGAAAATCTTCTGCCTGCATATCTCGAAAGAGACATGATCGTCCAAGCGTGTATCACGTATATCACTCAAGGGCCTTTACAAGAAGACAAAAGTAGAAATTATCCTAGCCAACTTGAGGAAGGTTGGTCTATACCACAAGTTATTTTCCACCCTACAACATCTTCCCCACAGATGAATAGTGACAAGCTTCTCACTATTCTATTGCTATTTTTTGCGGAAAGTGTTCAGATAAACTACATCCCTTAGTTTTATCAGTTCTGACCATGAGGACAGAGAGCCGCCATACCACGCACATTGTAACCAATCACCCTTCTACTTCCTTTCAAATTCCATTTGTGATATGTAAGTTCCACTCGAACGGCTTCTTCCCACTAACCACTATTTTGTGGATCCAACTCCCAAGAGGTTGCTTTCCTTGTCACTACAGTCTTAACCTGTTCAAGTCTAGTGTCAATCGTTATCTTCCCAACATTTCTCCATAAACAGTGCCTCGACTCTGTAACGCACTAGCTCAAGTGGCTCTCTTGTCGTGTACGGATGGAACAGAATTGTAAAAACATTAGAACTAAATAACTCTATTCTAGAGGCGTATCCGGTGCATGATGAAACCAACAACCCAAAGTATTGTTTAAAAAAAATATATTTTTGGCATTAAATAAATTTGTTTACGAGTTGTGTAATGAATAAAAGTTGATAAGCCGTAAAAAACAAGTCAATCAATCAAACCTTACCCGTATACGTCAACAATTTTACGACCGGACTAGTCCAATCCGATACAGTGGAAATCGGCTCGAGACGAGAAATCAGAGAGCCGATTTCGAATTCCAGTTGAATTCGTTACATTCACTTACGCGCAAATACCCTTGAGAAAGATATTAATTCGTCACTTCTCCCTCAAGCTATGGATTAAATAGAAGGACTAACTAAAGCGGCAAGACTAAATTGTATTGTGATTGTGTGGTTATTTCTATTGTTTCTCTATTGGACTGAGTCAAGGTGTGTTTATTTAAAAAAATAATCTCAATATGCAAATATTTGCTTTCTCTAACCTTTAACTCTCTCTCTCTCTCTCTCTCTCAATCTCTCTCTCTCTCGACGCGCGTCCTATTTCTTGTTAGTCCGAAATTCGACTTTCTTTCTAGATTGAGTCAGTTAATAGTTCGCCTTGACACATACTATACCATGTGATGGCATTGTCATCATATCTCTCTCACGCTCTCTTTCTCTTTCTCCCTTCTTTTGTTTTTCAGTTTTTCTGTCCCTCTCTATCTCTCCTCTCTGTCTGCCTCTCTCTCTAATACCTTTATCCCAGCCTCTTCCACTCTCTTCCACACGCTCTTTCATTTCTATCTCTTGCTCTCTCTCTCACTTTCATTTTGTTTCTTTATCTTTGTTTCTCTCTTTCTCTCTCTCTCTCTCTCTCTCTCTCTCTCTCTCTCTCTCTCTCATTTTTATCTTTTAAAATCCGATGATTGAAAACACTCCCCAAATGCACATTCCATATTTGACATTTGTCATGAAACAGGTCTGACATAGAAAATATTTAATTGTTAAAATAAATCAAACGCAAAATAGACATGAGAAAAGCTGCAAAACATATTGGTGTAATGTTATGACATAAATAAAATTAAAGACATAAATGTTTGAATCATTCAAAACTGAAATTAGTTAATCTGAAAATTTATACATCTAAACAAAATATTTTTTTATACTGCCGCTTGGTCTATTCAAACAACGAGCAACACACACATATATATTAGCATCATAGCCCGGCGTTGCCCGTGCAACTTAGAACATTTTAGTAGGAGATGTAGACTTTTAATTTTAGAGGAAAAAGTTATATTAATGCCACACGAATTACAGACAGTTGATTTCCTGCATTAAATATTTAGCAAAAAAAAAAAACGATATATATTTTTTTAATTTTATTTTCTGAGGTATGAAATACTAAATCTGAAAAAAAAAAGACTTAAATAATTAAATTAACCTTTGCCTCTTCTTTTTTACATATTTTGTTTTTGTTTGAAAAAACACTTTCTTTAAAATATTTCTTTTGTTTCAAAATTACGGGGAAATATTCACATTTTTTTGTTGACCAAATTAATTTTTAAGACGTCGGAATAAAAATTAAATATAAAGGCTAATTTTTTTTTAATAAAAAATATTTTAGTCGCGTTTGACACGTGTGATTTGATTTCTGTGACGTAATTTTGCAATCATCTTAGATCTTAGATGTTTTATTGAGCAAATGTAAACAATCGGTTCCATTGGCCAAAAAGTGCGAAAGGGAAAATTGCTGAACTTAAACTGAAAAAGTATGTGTCGACCTGGATTCCCTGTAGATATGTATCCCTAGAAAGTTTGAATGGCGTAGATTAAAAAATGTAGGCGTGCATAAGGAACAGTCATATACAAACTCACAGATGACCTTTTATATATATATATATATATATATATATATATATATATATATATATATATATATATAATCTTATATTTTTATTCTTTGTTGATGACTCTTGTGTCGAGCTGGAGGGCAGCCGGAGATAGATCGCACACACGAGGGAGCTGTCGGAAATTGTTAGCCAGTCTCTGCCTCTTCAGACAAAAATTCTAGACTTTATATAGTCTTAAAACTTCCACTCATTTTTGCTTTTCAGGTTGTTGCTTGTTGATTTTATCTACGGACGAAAGTATCTATCAATCACACCCGGTGTTCCATTGCTTTTCAAGCCAGTTGTCGCTTGTTTGTTTTTTTTTCGTTTTTGCACTTTGTTGACATTATCTACGGCCGGTTATATTTGTCAACCACTCTTGTCTTTTATTGACTTTTATCTACGACCGGATGTATCTGTCAACCACATCTTTTCCGGGTCATCACTTTCAAGCCAGTTGTCAGTTTTGTTGACCTTATCTTTCGCCGGATGTACCAGTCAATAACTTCGCGCCGTTCAAGGTAATATATTACAAGAAGTACTAAGAATAAGAAACAGCTAATAACATGTAACTCCTTCTTTTGTCTCAATAACAGCGGCTACGCTACGGGGCATGGAACAGACGAAAAACTGCAGTCATTGCATTGACATATCTATCTAGTGTTGAACTATGATGTGGTTCAAGGCAACATTCTCCGTCGCTGGATGTTCCTCCGACGATGGTGGTGTGGTGGGTAGTAACACGGAATTAAAAATAGGAGAATCGGGTTCGTTGAGTTTTACGTGCAAATACCCTTGAGAAAGGTATGAGTCCATCTCTGCCCCCAAGCTATGGATAATATAGCAAGACAGATTTTTCTAACATTGGTTGGCAAATCCGCTGCTAAGAAAGTCGGTTCTCTGTGTAGGGCCAGGAAGTTTTTCCCGTCTGAAACAATCCTGCACATATATAAATGTACCATCCGCCCGTGCATTGAATACTGCTGCCATATCTGGTCGGGTGCTCCTGCTATCCACCTAGGTGTCTTTGACAAAATCAAACAGAGAATCAGTAATGTGATCGATCCCGACTTGGCAGCTCAGACGCAGTCACTTTATCACCGTAGCAACGTGGCTTCCCTGTGTCTCTTCTACAAATATTTTCACGGCTTCTGCTCCGATGAACTTAGCTCACTGGTGCCCCCTATATATGAATTTCCTCAAGCCACAAGATTAGTAACTAGGTCCTACCCTTTTACTGTGAAACCAATAAAATGTAAGCACAAATTCTACTCCAACAGCTTCTGTTCTCGCACTTCCCGCCTGTGGAACTCCCTTCCGTTTACTTGCTTCCCCGACAGCTATAATCTCAAAGAATTTAAATGTAAAGTCGTCATCTCCTATCTCACTAACTTTCATCCTCTCTCCCCCTCTCTCTCTCTAATGCTTCTTTCTCCGTCCACTCCACTCTCATCAGTATTCTCATCCTTCTCTTACCCACATCCTGACACCCCCTATAACCTGTCACTCTTTATTAGAACTTTCCTTCTGTGTAACTCCCTGCACAACAGTGGCAGTAGACTGCCTTACTTGGGCCGATATGATTATAAAAAAAATTAATCTAGGAGAAGAAAAAAAATTAATTAAGATCTGAATCAAAAACTTTTATTTTTAATTTTTTTAGTAAGTTTCAGCGCTCAATATGTATATTACACACTGAAAATCAATGAAAAGAAGTAAAATTTAAAAAAAGAGTTAATCGATAATCGATGATGACCCACTATAACACAGGTAAGAACCTTGCGCAGGTTTTGTAGGTTGCATTGGTTTGCGCTGAGCCACAACAACCCCCCACTTTTTTCAATCCTACAATCCCAGGACACACAATTGTGTGACGTCCGGGGTGAGTAAGCAGGCAGCGGGAGATGCCAGATAATACTGAATTTTTTTTTAAAAACCCAGTCTCTCCCACTATTTACCCGTAGCTGGGGAGGGAAGATGGATTCATGCCTTTCTCAACGCTATTAGCATGTAAGTGAATGAAATGAATTTGATTGAAATTCCAACTCTGTTCTCCGATTTCTCAACCTGAACCGCAATCCATGTTTCACCGTGCCTCCGTGGTAAGGAATTCATTCAGGCATGTCTCTTGTAGAAATGGACTACACTAGATGTCTGACGTAATAGGTAAAGAAGTAGTGTAGCTAAATCGTTGTATCTGTGACAGCCTTCAGACGGTTATATTAGGTTGTCCCAAAAGTTCGTAAACACTTGCGAAAAATTGAAATTTTACTCGCCAAGTAATCTAAGGTTACCAGAAAACACCTGCAAAAACTTGAAATTTTACTCGCAAAAACAACAAAAATTATTACTCAAAATAAAGACCATCATTTTCAAAGACTTTCTGCCATCGATCTGCAAGCTTTCGGATCTGGTCAAAGTACCATTCAGCCGGCTTCGAATCAAAGAATTCTTGACACGCTTCCTCGATTTCATCAAACGAGTCGAATCAGCGGCTCTTCAGAAAGTGTTGCATTGAACGAAAAGGGCCGTAATTTGATGGAGCACAATCAGGACTGAAGGCTTGATGTGGCAGAACCTCAACGCTGTCCAGCTATTCAAACTTGTCTTTGGTCTTCCTTGCGGGGTGTGGCTTGGCATTTTCTTGCTGCATCAACGCGCGCTTTCAGTTGATCAGAGCCGGGTACTTTTGGTTCAACTTTTCGTTGCTGACAGTAAAGTTCGGCACTGATGGCACGACCATTCGGAACCAACTCAAAATGCACGATTCCTTCAAAGTTCCACTAAACGCACAACATAACTTTCTTGCCGAATCGATCTTGTTTTGGAACCGACGGTGTCTCTTGCCCTTTCTGAACCCATCGCTTGTCTCGATTGTGCTGGACCAGACAGACCCATTTCGCAAGTGTTTACGAACTTTTGGGACAACTTAAAGAATTTAACAGTTTTTTTCCTATATTTTAATTGATTTCACCCCAAGCAAGACAGTAAAACCACAAAGATAGAAGGGGTTATTGGGGGTGGAAGAATTAGAAAACAGGAAACATGATTGTTAAGAGGATTCATTTATATATAAAAAATATTAATAAAGTCCACAAAAAGGTTAAAATTTATATTAAGGGATTCTACTGAGTCCTAGTTGTTAACACAAAATTTTTTTTTATTCATGAAGTAGTTGTTAAATAGAGAAATTAGAAATAGAACGTTTGGAAGATTCTAGATCATTCCAGAATATTCAAGAAAGATTTAGATAATTCGAGATGATTCGAGAAATATGTTAAGTGCTAGCCCATATAAAGAATTGGTTTTGGAAAAAGAGTAGTCAGCTGTAAAAATGATTTGCTGCTATAACCAGCCGATTTGCATAAATCCAGTTGATTTGCATATATCCAGCCGAAAGAATCTCTATGAAAATTTGCCGACCAACAAAAACCCAAAAAGAGAATCTCATGGAACAAATCTGGTAACAGAATTTTTGACCAAACTTAAAATTTCAAATATATATATACACATATGGGGATTTCCAGTAATAACACTTAAATTTACTCGCTAGCCCTAATGTGGTAAGGATCCTTGACTCCCTCACATTCCTTCTCCTTCGTAACACTTTCCAGTAGTAAACTCTGTTTTCTATTTGAATGCAAAATTTTTTAAATATTTTTTCTTTTGTGCTTTTTGTAAATTAAATATTTGTCTGTGATTTAGCAATACTGAAGAAGGCTGGAGCGTGCAGTGGCTAAAACGTGAATATGGCAACAATGATGAGGACAACAGTCTGAATAGTGTAAATAGTTACAATACCTCATCTCGGAAATATAAAAAGATACTGAAGAAAGCTGGAGAGTACACTGGCTGAAACGTCAATATGGCAACAAAGATGAGGACAACAGTTTAAACAATGTAAATAGTTACAATACTTCATCTCAGAAAAATAGACAAATACACTTTATTTTTTGTTTTTATTTTTTTTATAATGCCATATCCCTTTAAAATGTAAGCAATCACAAATCTTAACAGATTCTTTTTCCCCTACTTACATTGTTTGGACAGTTGTCCTCATCTTTATTGTCA
Organism: Ascarosepion bandense; assembly: GCA_037127315.1. Taxonomy (NCBI): domain Eukaryota; kingdom Metazoa; phylum Mollusca; class Cephalopoda; order Sepiida; family Sepiidae; genus Ascarosepion; species Ascarosepion bandense. Next base: position 564,510 of record JBBBDQ010000643.1, on the reverse strand, counting down.
TATTCACAACGTTTCGGATGTTGTATGCTCTGGCCTTCTTCAGGTTTTATACGTTGGAATTTCGACCCGAACTCTTTATTTCTCCTACTGGGTAAATTGTTTTTTTCTGGATAACTCAGTCTCAGTTATTTCCCTTTCGTAACTCAACTAAGTTTTTTGGCCAGGTATTGAACCCACAACCCTTTCGATTAAGTCACTGGATTACTTCAGCCAACGCTTTAATCCACTGGGCCATTTGTTGTTGTGGACGCGGAAGTAGAACAATCCATCCCAGTGGACAATAAACGTCGTGGATATGACAATAAAGATAAGGACAAGATTCTGAACAATATATATATATATATATACGAAAAATCTATAAGTGAGTCACAACTTTGTTGGCATTTTTTCGAATATTTATGTTTATTTTGATTAGTGTAAACTTACGGATTCAACTTATGTATATATATATATATATATATATATATATATATATATATATATATATATATAATTATGTAGTTGTGAATTAATTGTACATTGCGACACGGAAATTTCTATGTTTCGAGATAGATTCTCATCATCAGGCAATGTTGCTGTTGGTTGTGCAGATGATTTACATTTAAATGACAAAAACCTTTTCTATATAAATTATACTTTAAAACATGTCCAAACTACAATCTACGACAAAAGTGTACATTTTGTTTCGATATTGAAAGAACAATGTCTCATCAGGTAATAAACGTCAGACATTTTTCTTTCAATGTCGAAACGAAAAGTACACTTTTGTAGTAGATTGTAATTTGGACATGTTCTGAAGTATAATTTATAACAAATATTCATTGCTCTATTTCTATATTGAGCACTGTTTTAAATTAATGTTTTGAACGTTGTTAATATTTTCTTCGTTCCTTATTCATTTGGATGGATATATAAATATATCTAATGTTACGTGTTAAGTGTAACAAAAGAAAAAATTGATAAACCAAAACTCAGAGTTAATTCACAGACAAATATTTAATTTACAAAATGATTAAATAAAAATATTTACAAATATACAGTGTTTTTCATTCAAAAAGAAAAACAGAGTTTACCACTGGCGGGCGAAGTGTTTCGAAGAGGAAAGGTGGGTCAAATATCTTTACCCAGTTAAGATAGCGAAGAAGTTTAAGTGCTATCAGTCAGTTAAGTGCCATACGTGATACACGCTTGAGCGATCATGTCTCGAAAGAGACATGACTGACTGGGCAGAAGATTATCCCGCAGTAGGTTGCCATTGCTTTCTGCGGTAGACTGGTTGCCGACCAAGGCTATAGAACCCAGTCTGTCCTGCTATTTAACCCATAACTGGAAGGAAGAGACGGATTAATACCTTTCCCAAGGGTATTTGCGCGCAAGTGATGGCAATGAATTCAGCTGGAATTCGAACTCGGCTCCCCGATTTCTCGTTCACGAACCGATATCCAATGCCCCACTTTGGAAATCCTCAAATGTGTATATAAAGAATAATTATTAGTTTGGTCAATAAAAGAGTCGAAAATATATATTTACCCATATAGTTCCATGAAGCTCTCTTTCAGGTTTTAGTTGGTCGGTAACTTTTCTTAGAGATTCTTTCTACTAAATATAAATCCTTGAATTAAAGCCGGAGTTGATAATGTCAGCAAATCTTTTTAACAATTAAGTACTCTCTTCCCAAAACCTATTTTTATAGGAGCTAACACCTAGTTTGCATATTCTAGAATCTTTTAGAATTCTCTCGATTTTACTGGAACATTCTGGAATCTTCCAAAACGTTCTATTCCTAATTTTTCTATTTTTACGGCTACTTCATGAATTAAAACTTTTCAAATAAAAGTCAATAGAATTCCCTACACAACTTTTTAGACATTATTAATATTATTTTTATATATAAATGCATCCTCGTAATAATTAGAATAAATTAATGTTTGATGCATTTCCTTCATAAATCCTGCCTGTGATATCACAGGATGCACAAAACAGCTAAAGGACATTAATTAGTTTTCACAACATGTTAAGCGAAAAGTGTTCGCGTCGAAGGTGATGACCTGAGATGAGCGATAAACAAGAAACGTCGAAGTAAGCAGAAATTCGAGTTTTTACAAAGTTGGGGTAGCATCTGTTCCAGCTATGGACAAATAATGAACCACCAAACTTAGATTGGTCCTGATAAGCTGAATCTGTCATCATAGTCTCATATCGGGAGGATCTAATTCCTGCTGTTCCCAGGTCCACCCTGACTAGGGGTGGTAAAAACTGTTAGGACTCGTCTTGGGTATGACGATAAACTGCATCCGGCAGCAAGGTCTCTGATCGGGAGTTCTTACAGTCTGGGTATGTATAAAAATATTAAGCCCAAGCCCCAGAGAGTCTTTCCACCAGCCCAAGCAGTACTTCTCCTAAGAGAGAGGGCTGGGTTTATTGACTGAGGCGTTCCTAAAATGGGATGTACCGAGGTGGCTTGTGCAATTTTTCTACGGTGTTGCCGGTGATTCCATTTTGAATCTCGACCATGAAGCATATTCTGTAGCGACGTGGGCGAGATGAAAAATAATTTTACAAAGTTCAGCTTTAATTGTGGACCACAAAACCCGCCGAGGGTCAAAGTCATACCAACATTAATCGTCCACACTACAAGCTTGATTACAACATCTCCACAATGACGCGTACGCACGGGCTTCTGTTGAAATCATCAAGGTGTGGTGAAATAGCTTCGTTTTTTTTTTAGAGATCGATATCCACGAAAATCATTATCAGCTGTTTCAGTTTTTTTTTCTTAACATTCTTGAATAATTTTCCTTTATAGTAAACATAATAAAAAATCTTAGCTACGGCTATAAAGACCGGTTGTAATGAATTTTAATTAGCATTTTTAATATTATATATCGCCTAACAGCAAACGTTTTAATCGAGAATAAGGTAAAGGCCCCTGATCAGGAGGTTTTGAGGAACATGGTACCCCTCTTAATTTCAAAGCCCATTTCATAATATAGAATAGGCTCTCTCTCTCTCTCTCTCTCTCTCTCTCTCTCTCTCTCACACACACACACACACACACACACACACACACACACACATATATATATATATATATATATATATATATAAGGCAAGATGTTTGTGTGTGTGTGTGTCTGTTTATCTGCCGGAATGTCTGTATTTTTTCAGCCCTTTTAGTTTTTGCTTCGGGTTTGGCTCTAAGTAGGTATAATTATAGTTCTTAGTCTCAGCTATGATACCATTTACTCGGAGGACTTATTTAGCCTTCAAAATTCAGTTTACGACGAAAAGAACTTATTTGATATCGATACCAGGTAATCAAAATTTGACTTACACCCATTCATTTTTCTCTGTCTACGGTTTCGCTTTAACTGGAAACAAATATTGCTTTTTAGTCTTTCGTGCCAACGTCCAAAGAGTCTGAGCTTCATGACCATGGATTAGTTTTAAAGCTTTCATTACACCCGAGCAACGCCGGGCTATACTGCTAGTCAATCAATAATAATAATAATAATAATAAAGAATTTGGACAATGGACGAGGCTTCCTTATTTAAAGTCGTCTAACCTTTTTCTAACATGTCGGCTAGAATGATAGGTGCTCAAAAAGCCGGTTAGGTGAGCCTATATATTCTGAAAATACTTCACTGATCACATTATCTGCGTTCTATATTCAAATCAATATCGACACCCTGACAAAATGTACTTGGTGATATTTTTCAAGATAAATTGTTGTCTTGTTTTAATTACCATGAATTACTGAAAAAGACACACCTACCGTTTGATCATGGCAGCCATACTGGTTAATATATTACATAAAGAAAAGACGTTTCGTTTTTGTGTTTATAGCTTGTCTGATTTTATCTTCTAACAACATGAACAGTTTTTGTCTTTTTTTAACCACTTCTGCTAACAACAAATAAGTTTCTGATTAAAAACTCGAAATTAAATTAATGTATTTTATGGATTATGCATAAATAAAGTTTGTAATTAATAAATAATAGTTTCTCATTGTCATTAATCACTTCAATGGGTGGTTCACAAAAATTTACCTCCTCTACATCTTTATATCTGGTCCCCAAAAGTGTATACGTCTACATATTTATGCGTTGTTCTTAAATATTTACCTCCTCTTTCTCTTCTTCATGTGTTGTTCTGAAAAAATTACTTTCTAGTCATCTTTATAAGTTGTTCTTAAAAGATTAACTCCTACTCGTTTTTATGTTGTTCTTAAAACTGTACCCACTCCTCATCTTTATAGGTTGTTCATAAAAATTTACCCCCTTTTCTTCTTTATATGTTGTTCTTAAGAATTTACCCCTTTACTCATTTTTACATATTGTTCTTAAAAAATGTACCCCCACCCCTTCTTTATATGTTGTTCTTAGATTCACCCCGCCTTTTTATTATATGTTGTTCTTAAAAAATTACCTCCCACTCATTTTTATATGTTGTTCGTAAAAAATACTTCCTAATCATCTTTATATATTTTTCTGTTAAAAATTACCTCCTTCTCCTCTTAAAAATTTGATTCATAAAAATTTACACCCTTCTCATTTTTATATATTTTTCTTAAAGTTTACCTCCTCTTCGTGTTTTTGTTGTTCTCAAAAATCACTTCCTCCTCATTTTTTATGTGTTTCGTTACTGTATTATATGTTCTTAAAAAATTACCTCATATTGTTCTTTATATGTTGTTCGTAAAAATTTGCCTCCACCTCATCTTTATACGTTTTTCTAAAAGAATTACCTCTTTGACCTTATGTGTAAAAGAATTGCCTCTTTGACCTCATGTGTAAAAGAATTGCCTCTTTGACCTTATGTGTAAAAGAATTACCTCTTTGACCTTATGTGTAAAAGAATTACCTCTTTGACCTTATGTGTAAAAGAATTACCTCTTTGACCTTATGTGTAAAAGAATTACCTCTTTGACCTTATGTGTAAAAGAATTACCTCTTTGACCTCATGTGTAAAAGAATTACCTCTTTGACCTCATGTGTAAAAGAATTACCTCTTTGACCTCATGTGTAAAAGAATTGCCTCTTTGACCTCATGTGTAAAAGAATTGCCTCTTTGACCTCATGTGTAAAAGAATTACCTCTTTGACCTCATGTGTAAAAGAATTACCTCTTTGACCTCATGTGTAAAAGAATTACCTCTTTGACCTCATGTGTAAAAGAATTACCTCTTTGACCTCATGTGTAAAAGAATTACCTCTTTGACCTCATGTGTAAAAGAATTACCTCTTTGACCTCATGTGTAAAAGAATTACCTCTTTGACCTTATGTGTAAAAGAATTACCTCTTTGACCTTATGTGTAAAAGAATTACTCCCTTCTCCTCAACTTTATATGTTATTCTTAAAAATTAACATTCTCCTTCTCGTCTTTTTATGTTGTTCTCAAACATTTACCTTCACCTCCTCAGCTTTTTGTAATGCTTTCAAAAATTGACCTCCTTCTCATCTTTACGTATTGTTCACACTATCTTCTTCTTCTTCTTCTTCTTCTTTGTCCCTTGAGGGTGTAGGCGATCGTGGACTTCCACTTGGCTCTGTCTCTTGTCGCTGTCAGTAATTTTTCCTCTTGGTATCTCTCCCAAACCCTGCTCTGCAATCAATTTTCTCAAGCCCATAATTCTAGAATATAAATGGATAGAAGGTAACATGGCCAGAAAATGAGGGATCAATTTATATATTGATCCTCCACTTTATATCCACTTAATAATTTTTTTTGTTTATCAAATTCTGATTAGGTATGAATCCACCTCTTCTCATTACTGATTAGCTACACAGGAATGCTTTTAGTTTTATTTCTTCTTCATGTGCCGTGTCCCTTCAGGACGTAGGCGATCATGGACGTCCACTTGGCTCTATCTCTTGTCGCTCTCAGTAATTTATCTCTTGGTATCTTTTCCAAGACCCGCTCTGTCAACAATTTGTCCAAACCTAACAAGTATGTCTGGACGCTGCTTTCCCGCCTCTTCTTCCATTTATCCGACCTGTGAGTATCAAGTTCTCCAGGCCCTTCTTCCTCATTACATATCCCAGGAACCTCATTTGTTTCTTCCTGATATTTATTATCAGTTTTCTTCTCGTTTTCATCCTTTCCAACACCTCATCGTTGCACACGTGCTCAGTCCATGGTATCCTCAGCATCCTTCTGTAAAACCACATTTCTGCTGCCTCAAGCCTCTTCTTCATTTTTGATGAGATCGTCCAGCATTCACTTCAATACAGAAAGACAGATATTACATAACAATCCAGCACTCTTTTATTTGTTTCTAATGAGATTTTCCTGCCTTTCAGTACTCTGGTTAGCTTCTGAAATGCGTCTTTGGCCATGTCAATGCGTCTTTGGATCTCCGTGTCGCATTTTCCATCCTCTGTCAAAACACTTCCCAAGTATTTAATTTTTTTTTTACTTGTTTTATTTTAGATTCTCCAACTTGCAGTTTGTATATTTGGTCGATATTAAATGTATGTCAAGTGATGTTAGAAACGGTTAGACCAGGGGTGGGCAATATTTTTGTGCATGAAGGCCACATTGAAATTCATCGTCCTTTATAGAGGCCGCATTCACCAAGTGATTTTTTTTTAAGTTACACATTTTATATCGTGGGTAAATAATGCATAAAAAAAGAATTTAATCAATATATAATCTAATAAAAAAGACATTATAAAACTGAAAACCAAGACATGTTCAAACAAATACTTTTTTACCTCTTAGGCGAATTGCTTCTTTTAAGATAGCACTTTGATATCAGGCTCTAACATGGTAACTTTTAGGCTTAATTGGTCTTCCAAATGTTCGTCTCTCAAATGTGTTTTCAATGAATTCTTGATTTGTGTCAAGCACAAGAATGTGAATTCGCAACTGTTTCGTAGAAAAACATGAACTAAGTCGTTGTGAATATTCACGAAGACGAGAAAATTCTACCGTCCTTTTCCAAATTTCAGTTGGATCTTACAGAAAGAAAGTTTTCAGAATATTATCTTCACACAGCTAAATAATCGCCATTTTTAACTCCTCAGGAGCCTTTGATACGTTAACTAAGCGAGGCTAAAAAACAAGTTTCAAGGTGACGTTATGTTTTCCAAAATCACTGAATCTTTTGCTGTATTCTTCTCTTTAGTCACTTAAGTGCCATACGTGATACACGCTTGGGTGATCATGTCTCGAAAGAAACATGACTGACTGGGCAGAAGATTTTCCTGCAGTAGATTGCCATTACTTTCTAGACTGGTTTCCAACCAAGGCTATAAAACCCAATATGTCCTGCTATTTAACCCATAGCTGGAAATTAATAAAGCTTGATATCTTTCCCAAGGGTATTTGCGCGTAAGTGAATACAACAAATTCGACTGGAATTCGAACACGGCTCTCCGATTTCTCGTTCCGAACCGATAACCACTACACCACAACGCAAAATTGACTGGTATTCCTGAAAAGATTCATAGATATTCTTTTCACTTTTATTCATTTCTTTCGACGAGTAAGGAAAGTGTCTTTGGAAAGTTTTGACTGGGCAAGAAAGAATTTGAAAAATTAACTTCTTTCTAAATGAAATAATTTTTCTACATATCATATATTGATTTATTTCTGCCTTGTAACGAAATATTCAACTCATTTTTCTTTGTCATTACATAGCACACAATTTTGTATTTGATAATTCACAAAACTATTTTTAAGTCCATTATTTGGTCTCGTAAAATCAAAATTTTCACCAATACTTGTCCTTATGATAAGCAGCGCATTATTGAGTGATAGGGCAAATGTACACTAATTACCTTGTCATCTATCATCAACATGTTTGGAAACTGACAATGCCTCATGACATAATCATGATATATAATTCCCAATACTTTTGTAAAGTGTTATCTAAAATAGCAGATTTTACACGGAGATATTTCTGGTGCAGAATGCAATAAATATCCTTGTCATCTATCATCAACATGTTTGGAAACTGACAATGCCTTATGACATAATCATGATATATAATTCCCAATACTTTTGTAAAGTGTTATCTAAAATAGCAGATTTTACACGGAGATATTTCTGGTGCAGAATGCAATAAATATCCTTGTCATCAATCATCAACATGTTTGGAAACTGACAATGCCTCATGACATAATCATGATATATAATTCCCAATACTTTTGTAAAGTGTTATCTAAAATAGCAGATTTTACACGGAGATATTTCTGGTGCAGAATGCAATAAATATCCTTGTCATCTATCATCAACATGTTTGGAAACTGACAATGCCTTATGACATAATCATGATATATAATTCCCAATACTTTTGTAAAGTGTTATCTAAAATAGCAGATTTTACACGGAGATATTTCTGGTGCAGAATGCAATAAATATCCTTGTCATCAATCATCAACATGTTTGGAAACTGACAATGCCTCATGACATAATCATGATATATAATTCCCAATACTTTTGTAAAGTGTTATCTAAAATAGCAGATTTTACACGGAGATATTTCTGGTGCAGAATGCAATAAATATCCTTGTCATCTATCATCAACATGTTTGGAAACTGACAATGCCTTATGACATAATCATGATATATAATTCCCAATACTTTTGTAAAGTGTTATCTAAAATAGCAGATTTTACACGGAGATATTTCTGGTGCAGAATGCAATAAATATCCTTGTCATCTATCATCAACATGTTTGGAAACTGACAATGCCTTATGACATAATCATGATATATAATTCCCAATACTTTTGTAAAGTGTTATCTAAAATAGCAGATTTTACACGGAGATATTTCTGGTGCAGAATGCAATAAATATCCTTGTCATCTATCATCAACATGTTTGGAAACTGACAATGCCTCATGACATAATCATGATATATAATTCCCAATACTTTTGTAAATTGTTATCTAAAATAGCAGATTTTACACGGAGATATTTCTGGTGCAGAATGCAATAAATATCCTTGTCATCTATCATCAACATGTTTGGAAACTGACAATGCCTTATGACATAATCATGATATATAATTCCCAATACTTTTGTAAAGTGTTATCTAAAATAGCAGATTTTACACGGAGATATTTCTGGTGCAGAATGCAATAAATATCCTTGTCATCTATCATCAACATGTTTGGAAACTGACAATGCCTTATGACATAATCATGATATATAATTCCCAATACTTTTGTAAAGTTTTATCTAAAATAGCAGATTTTACACAAGAGATATTTACGGGTGCAGAATGCAATAAATATCCTTGTCATCTATCATCAACATGTTTGGAAACTGACAATGCCTTATGACATAATCTTGATATATAATTCCCAATACTTTTGTAAAGTGTTATCTGAAATAGCAGATTTTTAAAATTGTTTCTGGTGGAATACAATAAATATCCTTGTCATCTATCATCAACATGTTTGGAAACTGACAATGCCTTAGGCATAATCATGATATATAATTCCCAATACTTTTGTAAAGTGTTATGTCTAAAATAGTTACAGATATTTCTGGTGCAGAATGCAATAAATATCCTTGTCATCTATCATCAACATGTTTGGAAACTGACAATGCCTTATGACATAATCATGATATGAACAATACTTTGTAAAGTGTTATCTAAAATAGCAGATTTTACACAGAGATATTTCTGGTGCAGAATGCAATAAATATCCTTGTCATCTATCATCAACATGTTTGGAAAACTGACAATGCCTCATGACATAATCATGATATATAATTCCCAATACTTTTGTGGTATTGTCTAAAATGACAGATTTTGAGATATTTCTGGTGCAAGTAATAAATATCCTTGTTATCTATCATCAACACATGTTTGGAAACTGACAGTAACACTAGCTAATCATGATATATGATCCCAATACTTTTGTAATGTTATCTAAAATAGCAGATTTTTACACAGGAATGTTCTGGTGGGAATGCCGTAAATATCCTTGTCATCTATATCAACATGTTTGAAACTGACAATGCACTTATGACATAATCATGATATATAATTCCCAATACTTTTGTAAAGTGTTATCTAAAATAGTTTTACACAGAGATATTTCTGGTGCAGAATGCAATAAATATCCTTGTCATCTCATCAACATGTTTGGAAATTTCAGCAATGCCTTATGACATAATCATGATATATAATTCCCAATACTTTTGTAAAGTGTTATCTAAAATAACAGATTTTGAAGATATTTCTGGTGAATGCAATGATATCCTTGTCACTTCTATCATCAACATGTTTGGGAAACTGACAATACATATGACATAATCATGATATATAATTCCCAATACTTTTGCTGAAGTGTTATCTAAAATAGCAGATTTTACACGGAATATTTCTGGTGCAGAATGCAATAAATATCCTTGTCATCTATCATCAACATGTTTGAAACTGACAATGCCTGTGACATAATCGCGATATATAATTCCCAATACTTTTGTAAAGTGTTGTCTAAAATAGCAGATTTCACGGAGATTTCTGGTGCAGATACAGCCGTCATATATTATCATCAACATGTTTGGAAACTGACGTGCCTTGTGACATAATCATGATATATAATTTAATACTTTTGTATGCAGTGTTATCTAAAACATGAATTTTACACGGAATGTTCTGGTGCAGAATGCAATAAATATCCTTGTCATCTATCAACATGTTTGGAAACTGACAATGCCTTATGACATAATCATGATATATAATTCCTAATACTTTTGTAAAGTGTTATCTAAAATAGCAGATTTTACACAGAGATATTTCTGGTGCAGAATGCAATAAATATCCTTGTCATCTATCATCAACATGTTTGGAAACTGACAATGCCTTATGACATAATCATGATATATAATTCCTAATACTTTTGTAAAGTGTTATCTAAAATAGCAGATTTTACACAGAGATATTTCTGGTGCAGAATGCAATAAATATCCTTGTCATCTATCATCAACATGTTTGGAAACTGACAATGCCTTATGACATAATCATGATATATAATTCCCAATACTTTTGTAAAGTGTTATCTAAAATAGCAGATTTTACACAGAGATATTTCTGGTGCAGAATGCAATAAATATCCTTGTCATCTATCATCAACATGTTTGGAAACTGACAATGCCTCATGACATAATCATGATATATAATTCCCAATACTTTTGTAAAGTGTTATCTAAAATAGCAGATTTTACACGGAGATATTTCTGGTGCAGAATGCAATAAATATCCTTGTCATCTATCATCAACATGTTTGTAAACTGACAATGCCTTATGACATAATCATGATATATAATTCCCAATACTTTTGTAAAGTGTTATCTAAAATAGCAGATTTTACACGGAGATGTTTCTGGTGCAGAATGCAATAAATATCCTTGTCATCTATCATCAACATGTTTGGAAACTGACAATGACATGACATAATCATGATATATAATTTCTAATACTTTTGTAAAAGTGTTATCTAAAATAACGAATTTTACACAGAATATTTCTGGTGCAGAATGCAATAAATATCCTTGTCATCTATCATCAACATGTTTAAAACTGACAATGCCATATGACATAATCGTGATATATAATTCCTAATACTTTTGTAAAGTGTTATCTAAAATAGCAGATTTTACACAGAGAGATATTTCTGGTGCAGAATGCAATAAATATCCTTGTCTCGTCTATCATCAACATGTTTAGAAACTGACAATGCCTTATGAGCCTTAATCATGATATATAATTCCCAATACTTTTGTAGAAGTGTTATCTAAAATAGCAGATTTTACACAGAGATATTTCTGGTGCAGTGCAATAAATATCATATGTCTATCATCAACATGTTTGAAACTGACAATGCCTGTGACACAATCATGATATATAATTTTAATACTTTTGTAAAGTGTTATCTAAAATAGCAGATTTTACACGGAGATATTGGTACAGAATGCAATAAATATCCTTGTCATTATCATCAACATGTTTGTAAACTGACAATGCCTTAGGCATAATCATGATATATAATTCCCAATACTTTTGTAAAGTGTTATCTAAAATAGCAGATTTTACACGGAGATATTTCTAATTTTTAGGTACAGCCAATATCCTTGTCATCTATCATCAACATGTTTGAAACTGACAATGCCTTATGACATAATCATGATATATAATTCCTAATACTTTTGTAAAAGTATTATCTAAAATAACAGATTTTTGAAATGTTTCTAATTTGCAGAATGCAATAAATATCCATGTCTATCATCAACATGTTTGGAAACTGACAATGCATATGACATATCCATAGTATATAATTCATACTTTTGTAAATTATTATCTAAAATAACGATTTTACCCCAGAATATTTCTGGTGCAGAATACAATAAATATCCTTTGTCATCTATCATCAACATGTTTGGAAACTGACGTACCTTATGACATAATCATGATATATAATTTTAATACTTTTTGTAAAGTGTTATCTAAAATAGCAGATTTTACACAGAGATATTTCTGATTGCAGAATGCAATAAATATCCTTGTCATCTATCATCAACATGTTTGGAAACTGACAATGCCTTATGACATAATCATGATATATAATTCCCAATACTTTTGTAAAGTGTTATCTAAAGCGGCAGATTTACCACGGAGATATTTCTGGTGCGAATGCAATAAATATGTAAATAATATCATCTGTGTTTGGAAACTGACAATGCCATATGACATAATCATGATATATAATTCCAATACTTTGTAAAGTGTTATCTAAAATAGCAGATTTTACACGGAATATTCTGGTGCAGAATGTAATAAATATCGCTTGTCATCTATCATCAACATGTTTGGAAACGGCAATGCACCTGACATAATCATGATATATAATTCCCAATACTTTTGTAAAGTGTTATCTAAAATAGCAGATTTTACAGGGAATATTTCTGGTGGGAATGCAATAAATATCGCGTATATCATCAACATGTTTGGAAACTGGCAAATACCTTATGACATAAATCATGATATGTAATTCCCAATACTTTTGTAAAGTGTTATCTAAATAGCAGATTTTACACAGAGATATTTCTGGTGCAGAATGCAATACGTCTCCTTGTCATCTATCATCCAACATGTTTGGAAACTGACAATGCCTTATGACATAATCATGATATATAATTTAATACTTTTGTAGTGTTATCTAAAATAGCAGATTTTACACAGAGATATTTTCCACCAATTGCAGAATGCAATAAATATCATATGTCTATCTATTAACATGTTTGAAACTGACAATGCCTTATGACATAATCATGATATATAATTCCCAATACTTTTGTAAGTGTTATCTAAAATAGCAGATTTTACACGGAGATATTTCTGGTGCAGAATGTAATAAATATCCTTGTCATCTATCATCAACATGTTTAGAGGCAATGCCTTATGACATAATCATGATATATAATTCCCAATACTTTTGTAAAGTGTTATCTAAATAACTTGAATTTTACACAGAGATATTTCTGATTGCAGAATGCAATAAATATCCTTGTCATCTATCATCAACATGTTTGGAAACTGACAATGCCTTATGACATAATCATGATATATAATTCCCAATACTTTTGTAAAGTGTTATCTAAAATAGCAGATTTTACACAGGAATATTTCTGGTGCAGAATGCAATAAATATCTTGTCATCTATCATCAACATGTTTGAAACTGACAATGCCTTATGACATAATCATGATATATAATTCCCAATACTTTTGTAAAGTGTTATCAAATAACGTTTTACACAGAGATATTTCTGGTGCAGAATGCAATAAATATCCTTGTCATCTATCATCAACATGTTCAGAAACTGACAATGCCTTATGACATAATCATGATATATAATTCCCAATACTTTTGCATAAAGTGTTATCTAAAATAGCAGATTTTACACGAGATATTTCTGCAATTGCAGAATGCAATATCCTTGTCATCTATCATCAACATGTTGGAAACTGACAATGCCCCTTGTAATATAATCATGATATATAATTCCCAATACTTTTGTAGAAGTGTTATCTAAAATAGCAGATTTTACACAGAGATATTTCTGGTGCAGAATGCAATAAATATCCTTGTCATCTATCATCAACATGTTTGGAAACTGACAATGCCTCATGACATAATCATGATATATAATTCCCAATAATTTTGTAAAGTGTTATCTAAAATAGCAGATTTTACACGAGGAATATTTCTGTTTGGGATGCAATAAATATCATATGTCAATCATCAACATGTTTAAGAACTGACAATGCCTCATGACATAATCATGATATATAATTCCAAATACTTTTGTAAAGTGTTATCTAAAATAGCAATTTTACACGGAGATATTTTAAGTGCAGAATGCAATAAATATCCTTGTCATCTATCATCAACATGTTTGGAAACTGACAATGCCTTATGACATAATCATGATATATAATTCCCAATACTTTTGTAAAGTGTTATCTAAAATAGCAGATTTTACACGGAGATATTTCTGGTGCAAGATGGTAATGCTTGTCATCTATCATCAACATGTTTGGAAACTGACAATGCCTCATGACATAAATCGTGATATATAATTCAATATTTTTGTAAAGTGTTATCTAAAATAACAGATTTTACACGGAGATATTTCTAGTTATGCGATACAATAAATATGCTTGTCATCTATCATCAACATGTTTTGAAACTGACAATGCCTTATGACATAATCATGATATATAATTCCCAATACTTTTGTAAGTGTTATCTAAAATAGCAGATTTTACACGGAGATATTCTGGTGCAGAATGCAAATAAATATCCTTGTCATCAATCATCAACATGTTTGGAAACTGACAATGCCTTATGACTTGCTAATCATGATATATAATTCCCAATGCTTTTGTAGAAGTGTTATCTAAAATAGCAGATTTTACACGGAGATATTTCTGGTGCAAAATGCAATAATGTCCTTGTCATCTATCATCAACATGTTTGGAAACTGACAATGCCTCGCAGCATAATCATGATATGTAATTCTAATACTTTTTTGTAAGGGAGTGTTATCTAAAATAGCAGATTTTACACAGGGAATATTTCTGGTGCAGAATGCAATAAATATCCTTGTCATCTATCATCAACATGTTTGGAAACTGACAATGCCTTATGACATAATCATGATATAATTCAATACTTTTGTAAAGTGTTATCTAAAATAGCAGATTTTACAGAGATATTTCTGGTGCAAATGCAATAAATATCCTTGTCATCTATCATCAACATGTTTGGAAACTGACAATGCCTTATAACCATAATCATGATATATAATTCCCAATACTTTTGTAAAGTGTTATCTAAAATAGCAGATTTTACACAGAGATATTTCTGGTAGAATATGACAAATATCCTTGTCATCTATCATCAACATGTTTGGAAACTGACAATGCCTCATGACATAATCAGCGATATATAATTCCCAATACTTTTGTAAAGTGTTATCTAAAATGACAGATTTTACGGAGATATTTCTAGTGCAGAATGCAATAAATATCCTTGTATCTATCATCAACATGTTTGGAAACTGACAATGCCTCATGACATAATCATGATATATAATTCCCAATAATTTTGTAAAAAAGTGTTATCTAAAATAGCAGATTTTACACGGAGATATTTCTGGTGCAGAATGCAATAAATATCCTTGTCATCTATCATCAACATGTTTGGAAACTGACAATGCCTCATGACATAATCATGATATATAATTCCCAATACTTTTGTAAAGTGTTATCTAAAATAGCAGATTTTACACGGAGATATTTCTGGTGCAGAATGCAATAAATATCCTTGTCATCTATCATCAACATGTTTGGAAACTGACAATGCCTTATGACATAATCATGATATATAATTCCCAATACTTTTGTAAAGTGTTATCTAAAATAGCAGATTTTACGGGGAGATATTTCTGGTGCAGAATGCAATAAATATCCTTGTCATCTATCATCAACATGTTTGGAAACGGCAATGCCTCGCAGCCCATAATCATGATATATAATTCCCAATACTTTTGTAAAGTGTTATCTAAAATAGCAGATTTTACGGAGATATTTCTGGTGCAGAATGCAATAAAGTATCCTTGTCATCTATCATCAACATGTTTGGAAACTAATGACACCTTATGACATAATCTCGATATAATTCCCAATACTTTTGTAAGTGTTATCTAAAATAACAGATTTACACGGAGATATTTCTGGTGCAGAATGCAATAAATATCCTTGTCATCAATCATCAACATGTTTGAAACTGACAATGCCTTATGACATAATCATGATATATAATTCCCAATACTTTTGTAAGTGTTATCTAAAATAGCAGATTTTACACGGAGATATTTCTGGTGCAGAATGCAATAAATATCCTTGTCATCTATCATCAACATGTTTGGAAACTGACAATGCCTCATGACATAATCATGATAGATAATTCCCAATACTTTTGTAGTGTTATCTAAAATAGCAGATTTTACACGGAATATTTCTGGTGCAGAATGCAATAAATATCCTTGTCATCTATCATCAACATGTTTGGAAACTGACAATGCCTCATGACATAATCATGATATATAGTTCCCAATACTTTTGTAAAGTGTTATCTAAAATAGCAGATTTTACACGGAGATATTTCTGGTGCAGAATGCAATAAATATCCTTGTCATCTATCATCAACATGTTTGGAAACTGACAATGCCTTATGACATAATCATGATATATAATTCCCAATACTTTTGTAAGTGTTATCTAAAATAGTTTTACACAGGATATTTCTGGTGCAGAATGCAATAAATATCCTTGTCATCTATCATCAACATGTTTGGAAACTGACAATGCCTCGCGGCATAATCATGATATATAATTCCCAATACTTTTGTAAAGTGTTATCTAAAATAGCAGATTTTACACGGAGATATTCTGGTGCAGAATGCAATAAATATCCTTGTCATCTATCATCAGCATGTTTGGAAACTGACAATGCCTTATGACATAATCATGATATATAATTCCCAATACTTTTGTAAAGTGTTATCTAAAATA
This sequence comes from Ascarosepion bandense, assembly GCA_037127315.1. Taxonomy (NCBI): domain Eukaryota; kingdom Metazoa; phylum Mollusca; class Cephalopoda; order Sepiida; family Sepiidae; genus Ascarosepion; species Ascarosepion bandense. The sequence goes on along the minus strand of JBBBDQ010000643.1, from coordinate 547,405 downwards.
GCAGATTTTACACGGAGATATTTCTGGTGCAGAATGCAATAAATATCCTTGTCATCAATCATCAACATGTTTGGAAACTGACAATGCCTTATGACACTAATCATGATATATTATATTCCCAATACTTTTGTAAAGTGTTATCTAAAATAGCAGATTTTACACGGAGATATTTCTGTGGTGCAGATACAATAAATATCTTATCATCCTCATCAACATGTTTGAAACTGACAATGCCTCATGACATAATCATGATAGATAATTCCCAATACTTTTGTAAAGTGTTATCTAAAATAACTTGAATTTTACACGGAGATATTTTAGTTGCAGAATGCAATAAATATCCTTGTCATCTATCATCAACATGTTTGGAAACTGACAATGCCTTATGACATAATCATGATATATAATTCCAATACTTTTGTAAAGTGTTATCTAAAATAGCAGATTTTACACAGAGATATTTCTGGTGCAGAATGCAATAAATATGCTTGTCATCTATCATCAACATGTTTGGAAACTGACAATGCCTTATGACATAATCATGATATATAATTCCCAATACTTTTGTAAAGTGTTATCTAAAATAACCAAGATTTTACACAGAGATATTTCTGGTGCAGAATGCAATAAATATCCTTGTCATCAATATCATCAACATGTTTGGAAACTGACAATGTATGACATAATCATGATATATAATTCCCAATACTTTTTGTAAAGTGTTATCTAAAATAGCAGATTTTACACGAGATATTTCTGGTGCAGAATGCAATAAATAATACTTGTCATCTATCATCAACATGTTTGGAAACTGACAATGCCTCATGACATAATCATGATATATAATTCCAAATACTTTTGTAAAGTGTTATCTAAAATAGCAGATTTTACACGGAGATATTTCTGGTGCAGAATGCAATAAATATCCTTGTCATCTATCATCAACATGTTTGAAACTGACAATGCCTGTGACATAATCATGATATATAATTCCCAATAATTTTTGTAAAGTGTTATCTAAAATAGCAGATTTTACACGGAGATATTTCTGGTGCAGAATGCAATAAATATCCTTGTCATCTATCATCAACATGTTTGGAAACTGACAATGCCTCATGACATAATCATGATATAATTCCCCAATACTTTTTTGTAAAGTGTTATCTAAAATAACTTGAATTTTACAGGAGATATTTCTGGGTGCAGAATGCAATAAATATGTATCAATATCATCAACATGTTTGGAAACTGACAATGCGCTATGACATAATCATGATATATAATTCCCAATACTTTTGTAAAGTGTTATCTAAAATAGCAGATTTACACGGAGATATTTCTGGTGCAGAATGCAATAAATATCCTTGTCATCAATCATCAACATTGTTTGGAAACTGACAATGCCTTACAATATAATCATGATATATAATTCCCCAATACTTTTGTAAAGTGTTATCTAAAATAGCAGATTTTACACGGAGATATTTCCTGGTGCAGAATGTGTCAATATCCTTGTCATCTATCATCAACATGTTTGGAAACTGACAATGCCTCATGACATAATCATGATAGATAATTCCCAATACTTTTGTAAAGTGTTATCTAAAATAGCAGATTTTACACGGAGATATTTCTGGTGCAGAATGCAATAAATATCCTTGTCATCTATCATCAACATGTTTGGAAACTGACAATGCCTTATGACATAATCATGATATATAATTCCCAATACTTTTGTAAAGTGTTATCTAAAATAGCAGATTTTACACAGAGATATTTCTGGTGCAGAATGCAATAAATATCCTTGTCATCTATCATCAACATGTTTGGAAACTGACAATGCCTCATGACATAATCATGATATATAATTCCCAATACTTTTGTAAAGTGTTATCTAAAATAGCAGATTTTACACGGAGATATTTCTGGTGCAGAATGCAATAAATATCCTTGTCATCAATCATCAACATGTTTGGAAACTGACAATGCCTTATGACATAATCATGATATATAATTCCCAATACTTTTGTAAAGTGTTATCTAAAATAGCAGATTTTACACGGAGATATTTCTGGTGCAGAATGCAATAAATATCCTTGTCATCAATCATCAACATGTTTGGAAACTGACAATGCCTTATGACATAATCATGATATATAATTCCCAATACTTTTGTAAAGTGTTATCTAAAATAGCAGATTTTACACGGAGATATTTCTGGTGCAAAATGCAATAAAAAAAAAATCAGTGCATTTGGAGCTGTGGTTTCTCTTTTTAGATGTGCAATGAATTCTTCACTTTTAACCAACATTGCTGGAGCACCACCGGCACACACACACACACACACACACACAAATTTAGTAAGATTCAGCCCAACCTTCTGACATTTCTCTTTGAAGTTGTTAGAAATATTTATTTCTTGTGTCTTTCCTTTAAGGGTGCGTAAAGCAAATGATTTTAAATTGAAAATTGTCAGTTATTGCACGAATGAAACAAGATACTTGTGCCGAATAAGTGGAATTTGTCGATTCATCCAAAGTCAAAGAGAAATATACATTATTATTTTTTTGGGGGTCTGCTCTGTTACAATTCATGCTCGCAATTTACATTCATCCATCTTGAAAGAGGAACAGTCAGTTAAGTGCCATACGTGAAACACGCTTGGGCGATCATGTCTCCAAAGAGACATGACTGACTGGGCTGAAGATTATCCCGCAGTAGGTTGCCATTGCTTTCTGCGGTAGACTGGTTGCCAGCCAAAGCTATAGAACCCAATCTATTCTGTTATTTAACCCATAACTGGAAGGAAGAGACGGATTAATACCTTTCCCAAGGGTATTTGTGTGTAAGTGAATGCAATGAATTCAACTGGAATTTGAACTCGGCTCCCCGATTTCTCGTTCCGAGCCGATATCCACTGCACCACAACCACTGCACCTGTTATATAGTAGTTAACTTTCAACTAAAACAATTACAACTTGTACAATGCATTTCTTTATAAGTTTTTCATCGTTGAATGGTTTACCGTTTTTGCAAGCAAATATGCGACTTTATAGTTTGCTTCTTTTGCAGATTTTCTGGAGTTTAATACAGAATGAAATCATTGTCTCTGCTTTTGCGTTCCAACCTTTAGTTTCTGCACTGCAATCCTTTGAGCTTTACGCACCAACTTAGCATATTTATTGTCTTCATGAAAAGCATCACGTGGATGCGCATAGTATTTATTAGCTGTTGTAATTGCAATATCACAAAACAAGGAAGACATGTTATCACTATTAAACACTAAATAAAGATATTGCAATCCCCATTCATCATTGAAGCTTGTAGTGGACGATGCATCCACTTACTAATTTAGATTTAACGAGTCGACTCGACGCAACCTTGGTCATATCTTAAAGCAGGATTTAAGAAAGAACAAAAAGGCGAAAGTAACCAGAAAAACAATGTATTGACAAAGGTTACATGGGGTTGAGAGAGCATGCATAAGAAAGTGAAAAGGAAAGAGTCATTCCCCTTCGTCTGTTCGTAGAAACAAAATAAGATGTATGAAGTTTTTACTCTAGCTGAAAGAAAGGTTTGTAACAATTGTTAAGATTTTCGTAAAGAGTTCAAAGTTCAAATCCTTGATGAAGAAAGTCAGACAGAAGACAAAGTTGTGTCTGTGTGTGCGTTGAGTAGAGAGAGAGACACTTACATGCGAATGTAGCAGTCGGTGGATTTCTACTGACGAAGGTTGGAAAAATTGTGGAATTATGTGTAGGAAGTTATTTTATGTAAAGTCCTGTTTGAATGAAAGTTAATGTGCATAGTGTTAATGTAGGAGAAGAAAAATAAAAGAAATTTTTTTTTGCGCCACTAATTGCAACACGCAATTAGTGCGCGTGTGTTTGTGTGAGTTAGGAAAACATGTTTTCTCTTGTCCCGGGACGAAATCCTAACTAGTGTACCACGTGATGTTTTCCGTTTTTATTAGCATCGTTTTTTGCGGGAACCAGTCATCACGTGGACACCGAGTGACCATGCGTGTGTGTGTGTGTGTGTGTGGGTGTCAATGTATGAAACCCTACAAATACCCCCCTTAGATTGAAACAAATATTAAAAATATTTTTTTCAATATGTCCGTGAATATGGTTGTTTGATTACGTTGATGATGATGCTGGTAGCAGTAGTAGGAGTCATGCCAAAAATGACAGAAAAGGCTGGTTGCTGAAAAAAAAGGTGTGGGAGAAGGTTGCTGGAACGTATGACTGCTTAGACTGATGGTCCGCCATATTGGATTCTCGAAAAGCACATGGTGAAATGGAAGAGTGAGAAAAATTTGTGAAAGGTGAATTTTTTGGTTGTCTCTCGTAGGCTGAAGAGAAGAAGAGTCTGAAATGCGATGCGCGTGACTAGGGATTTTGCAGCAGTGTCCCCTATCAGAGTGCCAGGATGTGGCATGCTCTGGAAAATTCTCGGTGGTTGATATGGCTGTTAAAAATCTTCTAATTTATTCCAATGTTCCACGTTGAGTTGCTTGCGTTTGTAAGAGTTTCCGTGTTTTGCTGAACCTGTGGATTTATGTTGGTGTTAGAAGAATTAACAGTTGGTTATAAACTTTGATTTGCAAAGTGGTCGATTGAAGCTTGTGTTGATACCGAGTGTCGACGCGTGTTTGAGAGAACTAAAAAGATATCTGGGTTTAATGTCGAATTTTCTTTGGAGGTCTCAATTCTCCAGTATAAATAATTCGGCTTGTCGATTTCCTTAGAGTTCTGGTTGAGTGCCATTGCGTTGAATGCTGAAAAACGTCTTTAAGTCGACGTTGTGCCACTCTTTTTCTGGAAAACCTGGGAGAGAGAGATGACAGTTGTGCTGTCTAGTGTGCGATTGTAAAAATTCTGTGTGGGGTCGCCATCTTAGAGTCCTGTAGAAAAAGTTGGGAGATAACGACGTTGAATAGTAGTTCTTGTTGATAGACGAAGAAGAAATGCTGAGTTCCATTTCCAACGATGCTGGACTGAATTACGCCGAATCGACATCACGTCGGCGGTCACCATTTGTAGTTGACGAAGCGTCCACTTACTAATTTAGTTTTACGAGTCGACTCGACGTAACCTTAGTCATGGTGAAGCAGGATTTCAGAAAGAACGAAAAGGCGAAAGTAACCAGAAAAACAATATATTGACAAAGGTTACATGGGGTTGAGAGAGCATGCATAAGAAAGTGAAAAGGAAAGAGTCATTCCCCTTCGTCTGTTCGTAGAAACAAAATAAGATGTATGAAGTTTTTACTCTAGCTGAAAGAAAGGTTTGTAACAATTGTTAAGATTTTCGTAAAGAGTTCAAAGTTCAAATCCTTGATGAAGAAAGTCAGACAGAAGACAAAGTTGTGTCTGTGTGTGCGTTGAGTAGAGAGAGAGACACTTACATGCGAATGTAGCAGTCGGTGGATTTCTACTGACGAAGGTTGGAAAAATTGTGGAATTATGTGTAGGAAGTTATTTTATGTAAAGTCCTGTTTGAATGAAAGTTAATGTGCATAGTGTTAATGTAGGAGAAGAAAAATAAAAGAAATTTTTTTTTGTGCCACTAATTGCTACACGCAATTAGTGCGCGTGTGTTTGTGTGAGTTAGGAAAACATGTTTTCTCTTGTCCCGGGACGAAATCCTAACTAGTGTACCACGTGATGTTTTCCGTTTTTATTAGCATCGTTTTTGGCGGGAACCAGTCATCACGTGGACACCGAGTAACCATGCGTGTGTGTGTGTGGGTGTGTGTGTGTGTGTGGGTGGGTGTCAATGTATGAAACCCTACAAGCTCCTATTTTCTTCTTTCAAAGTTCGTTTTAATTTTTGGCATAATGGATTAAAATTAATTGAGGAATGAAATAAATATTAGCAAACACAAATAACTAGGCTTATATATGCAATGTTGTTATTGAAAATCATGCTTATTATCTGCAGCAGAGATTAGCATACATAATCAAAATTAGTAAAGACTAGCAGTATAGCCCAACGTTGCTCGGATGTAATTAAAGCTTTAAAACTAATCCATGGTCCTGAAGCTCAGACTCTTTGGACGTTGGCACGAAAGACTAAAAAGCAATAGTTGTTTCCAGTCAAAGCGAAACTGTAGATTGACAGAAAAATGAATTTTGATTTTCGGTATCGATGTCAAATAAGTTTTCCGTCGCAAACTGAATTTTGAAGGCTGAATAAGTCCTCTGAGTAAATTGTATCATGGCTGAGACAGAACTACAATTATACCTACTTAGAAGCAAAAACCAAAATAAAAGGGCTGAAAACCTGATTTTGATCAGACCCGATAGGATATCGGGGTATCGATTTTCAATATCAGAGTCAAATAAGTCATCCAAGGATAAAATAAATATTAGCAAACAGAAATAACTAGGCTTATACAATGTTGTTCTTGAAAATCATGCTAATTATGTACATCTAAGATTAGCATACATAATCAAAATTGGTAAAGATATTACGAGCAGTTAAAACATGTGGGTATCGTCGTTGAAAAAGTTTCAAATAAGAAAGGGAAATTTTATGTTGAAAAGCGAAATTTTGATAGCATGACCGTGAAAACCTGGCAACGATGCTCAAACGTAGGGTTGCGGAGCTGGCATCTATCTGTTCAGCTCCGGCTCCGGCTCCGGCTCCGGTATTTTGAAATTTCCTGCTCCAGTTCCCAGCTCTGGCTAGTCTCACAGCAATGATTGATATACCTTACTGAAACTGGACCTTGCTCAATGCTCTGAAAGGTCAACTGCTAAGTTGAATTACATTTGTATCCTTCTACGTTTAAGTCTCGCTATTTTAACTGTCTTCTGTCTATTTTATCTTGTATGAAAAAGAAATTAAAATATAAACACTGATAAAAGATGGTTTGGTATTTGTGGTCTTCTTTCTCGCAATTTTGTATATATATATATATATATATATATATATATATATATATATACACCCCATTAGCATGGATCAGGCTAGTCTCCCTGAAAGCAAAACACTGCACCTCCTCGGCTTAACTCTCACAACAGACCTCAAGTAGAATGACTATATAGAATCCATAGCTAAATCCGCTGCTAAGAAAGTCGGTTCTCTGTGTAGGGCCAGGAAGTTTTTTTTCCGCCTGAAACAATCCTGTACATATATAAATCTACCATCTGCCCGTGCATTGAATACTGCTGCCATATCTGGTCGGGTGCTCTTGCTATCACAAAATCCATCAGAGAATCTGTAATGTGATCGATCCCGATTTGGCAGCTCGGATTCAGTCACTTTCTCACCGGCGCAATGTGGCTTCCTCTGTGTCTCTTCTACAAATACTTTCAGGGTTTCTGCTCTGATGAACTTAGCTCACTGGTGCCCCTTAAATTTACTCGAGCCACAAGACTAGCAACTAGGTCCCACTCTTTTACTGTGAAACCAATAAATTTTAAACGCAAATTCTAATCCAACAGCTTCTTTTCTCGCACTTCCCACCCGTGGAATTCCCTTCCATTTACTTTTTTCCCGACTGCTATAATCTCCAAGAATTTAAATGTAAAGTCAATAGTCATCTCCTATCTCACTAACCTGCATCCTCTCTCCCATGTTCCTTTCTCCGTCCACTCCACTCTCATCAGTATTCTCATCCTTCTCTTATCCACTTCCTGACACACCCATAACCTGTCTCTTTTTCTCATAACTTTCCTCCTATGTAACCCCCATGCAAAACAGTTGCAGTAAAATGCCTTGCTTCGGGCGATATGATTATAAATAAATAAAAAATTCTATACTATTATGTGTATATAAAGTGGGGGATCAATTCTACATTACAATCAATATATAAACTGATCCCTCACTTTATGGCCACATTCATCCTTCTCTTACCCACTTCCTGACACCCCCTATAACCTGTCACTCTTTCGCATAACTTTCCTCCAATTTAACACCCTTCAAAACAGTGGCAGTAAAATGCCTTTTTAGGGGCTATATGATTATTAAAAAAAAATAAAATAAAATACAGTATGTACGATTTTTTTAAAAACATTACTTTGCTTAAAATATTTTATTGAGCTTTTCTTATCATGGAGAAAGAAAATAAATTAAGACAGCCATCTGATAAGGTTAATAAGGGGAAGGTGAAAAATTAGCCAATGTGTAACCAAAAGGCACGTCACTAAAGAAGATTTTTGTTACAAGTAGAATAATATTATTAATAATATTAATAATAATGAGAAAGCAGGTGCGATGCCAGATACATAGGTGGAGAGAAAGGGAAGGTTATACAGGGGTGGGGAGAGAGCTAAAGTCCAGTGGTTAGTAGATGAGTATTGACTTTGCATTTAAATTTCTGGAGGTTGTAGCCGTCAGGAAAGCAAGAATACGGGAGCGAGTTCCACAGGCGGGAAGTGCGAGAGAAGAAGCTGCAGGAGTAGAATTGTCGTCTGCATTTGGCTAACCTGACTGTGAATGGGTGGGACCCAGTTGCCAGTCTGGTTGCACGAGTAAACACCTGTTGAGGAGGCATCAGTGACTCCAAGTTAACACCGGATATTAAACCTTAGCCAACTCAAACCATACTAGTAGTGTATTTTTGAACATTAATAACACAAGCTCAGAATGATACATTTCGTTATTGCTGAGACAGAGGAAAATGTGTTGTGAACTTTTAGTTTGGGAGCTGGAGCGAGTACATATTTTGCTGCTTTTGGTGCTGGCTCCAACTTTTCGAAATCATTTGGCTCCACAGCCAAGCTCAAAAGTTGAAGAAGGCCACATGTGATGACCCAGAAGGCGTCATCACATGTTAGACAATCTGAATGCACTTTGTGTTCACCAGAAAATGGTTGGTGGTAACACTGCATAGTGAGTAAAAACTTGACAATCAACGCTGGAATCTTTTTAGATTTACAAAGACGTTTGTATCTTTACGGTACACGTCACTCTCGCCGCGTTCTTTTTTAATCAAAGGACAGGAAAGCGCAAAGGGTACAGGGGAAAGAAGAAACGAACAGGATTACCCTCAGTAACGCAGGCGTTGAAGTCCTTGATCGTCGGGAACACATGTTTGATGTGTCATTTCAAATGATTTCTTTTTTTTTTTTTTTTTTACAAGTCAGGTTAGCTAGGTTACGTTAGTTAAAATAAGAACAAGCACACGTAGAAAAGAAAGTAGATAATAAAATTCGGCGAGAAAGACATGACATTTTTAAAGGCGTTAAAACAAGAAGGTAGATATACAGATAATTCCAACAGAGAGAGAAAGAGAGAGAGAGAGAGAGAATGAATGTTCTTTAATCCGACAGGTGTGTAACATTTTAAACGTTACAGTCGATATTCGTATTTGACTTTATTTATTAAACAGCGTATTTATTTATTTTCATCTATCAGACTGAATTTTCGAGGGTAGAAATTTGGCTTCGTCGGACCGTCTGTTCATTGGTGGACGAGCGATAAGGCGCGGTCCGATTTCGGTCAAAGGGCGTAAATCATTTTTAAAGAACTTTTTTCAACACTCAGGCCGGTAGGTGAAAATAAATATACTTTTATGCGCGTTGTGGTGCAGAGGTCATCGACTCGGAACAACAAATCGGGGAGCCGAGTTCGAATTCCAGTCGAATTTTGCATTCACTTACGCAAAAATACCTTTGGGAAAGGTATTAATCGGTCTCTTCCCTCCAGTTATGGGTAAAATAATAGGACAGATTGGGTTCTATAGCCTACTGCGTGATAATCTTCTGCCCAGTCAGTTATGTCTCATTCGAGACATGATTGCCCAAAGCGTGTATCACGTATGGCACTTAAACTGACTGACAATATAACGCCTACACAAATATGAGCAGCTACTAAAAATAACGTTTAAAGACACACACACACACACACACACACACACACACACACACAGATATAGATAAAAAAAGTGAACATTGAAGTCAACACTAAGAGGCGAAAGACTGTTTCTTGCTCGGCGCAATCATCGGGCCTGATGATTGTGCCTTCAATGTTCCCTTTCTATTATTTACACACGCTCTACCTCTGATAATGAGCAATTAGCCTGTAAATATTGCACACCTAATATATATATGTATATATATATATATATGTGTAACTATAGTAATTATAACAATATTAATAGTAACAGAAATAATTCTGCTAATACTAGTAATAGTTATAGTATATTTAAGTTCGTCTTGAATAACCCACCGAGGACGAACTTGGAGGGAATAGGTGGGGAAGTAAAAAAAGAAAGAAACGAAGTACATGAACAAAAGTCAAATACTCGTAGGAAAGAAAAAAAAAACCAAGACGAAAACCCTAACACTAAAGCGCGTAATACGAAAGTAGAGTAACAAAGACAGAAAATCTATGCAAGTGCAACAAACATACCTAGGTTTCACCCTTCGGCTCATCAGGGTAAATTGGCCAATTTAGCCTGACGAGCCGAAGGGTGAAACCTAGGTAAGTTTGTTGGCACTTGCATAGATTTTCTGTACATATATATATATATATATATATATATATTTATATATATATAAACTAAAATAAAATAAGTTTTCAATGTTCAAAATTGTATGATCAGTTCAACATGAAATCCCTAAGAGAGATTTCACATATCGTCAGCAACTAACACCTTTTCAAAATGAAAAAAAAAGGCGGTTAAGAACTAAGAAATTTGTCACAAAAAAATTTTGATTTGCAATTAACGTCTACAGCTCTCCACCTGTATCATTTTTTAATATTAAAATTTTAATATTAATTAGGATCAGGTTTTTGGGATTTACCTTCCTACCTTTCCGTTTCGATTTAAGTTATTTTTAATACATATAATAATGACTATATATATATATATATATATATATATATATATATATATATATTGAAATCTCTCAGGGATTTCATGTTGAAATGATCATACAACAACAATTTTGAACATTGAAAACTTATTTTATTTTATTTTATATATATATATATATATATATATATATATATATATATATATATAACAAAAAAATAAAAAGCAAAAAAAAAAAAAACAAAAGCAAAAAAGCACGCACCCCAATATAAAATAACATAAATTAAAGTAAGAAGAAACCAACCCCAAAACAAAACAACACCTACCAACCCCTAAGCCAAATAACAACACGCATGGCGCCAGCAGCCTAAACCCACACAAGATAAATAGCTTAACCTATCCTGAACTCAGCCACAAACAAACACCTAACCCTAAGACCTTAAAAAGATCAATAGAACTCAAAATACAGACCAACCCCTCTAACACCCCCCTCCAAAAAAAAACAAATCCAACATAAATAAACGGGCTTTTCAACTAGATAATTCTCATTTCAAAAAAATCCCCTGAAGATGAAGCAGACCACATAATGGCCTGGCTTCGAAACGCGAAAATCTTTATGTAGTGATACTATGAATTTATAGATATGAACAGACTGAGATAGATAGATAGATAGATAGATAGATAGATAGATACATATGAACAGACTGAGATAGATAGATAGATAGATAGATACATATGAACAGACTGAGATAGATAGATAGATAGATAGATACATATAGATAGATAGATAGATAGATACATAGACAGACTGAGATAGATAGATAGATAGATAGATATATAGACAGACTGAGATAGATAGATAGATAGATAGATACATATAGACAGACTGAGATAGATAGATAGATAGATAGATACATATAGATAGAAGGATAGATAGATAGATAGATAGATACATATGAAGACAGACTGAGATAGATAGATAGATAGATAGATAGATAGATACATATAGACAGACTAGGATAGATAGATAGATAGATACATATGAACAGACTGAGATAGATAGATAGATAGATACATATAGACAGACTGAGATAGATAGATAGATAGATACATATGAACAGACTGAGATAGATAGATACATATGAACAGGCTAGGATAGATAGATACATATAGACAGACTGAGATAGATAGATAGATACATATGAACAGACTGAGATAGATAGAACATATAGAACAGACTGAGATAGATAGATAGATACATATGAACAGACTGAGATAGATAGATAGATACATATGAACAGACTGAGATAGATAGATAGATACATATGAACAGACTGAGATAGATAGATAGATAGATATACATATGAACAGACAGAGATAGATAGATAGATAGATAGATAGATAGATAGATAGATAGATACATATGAACAGACTGAGATAGATAGATAGATACATATGAACAGACTGAGATAGATAGATAGATACATATGAATGAATGAAAGATAGATAGATAGATAGATAGACAGACAGAGATAGATAGATAGATAGATATGAACAGACTGAGATAGATAGATAGATAGATAGACAGACACAGATAGATAGATAGATAGATATGAACAGACTGAGATAGATAGA